>PUFA01000579.1:0-172334 GCA_003508835.1 Eonycteris spelaea | reverse complement strand
AAAGTATTCAAAACAATCCTTCACTCTCTTGATTCATTGTCCGTACTTACTCACTCTTGGTTTCCCTCTGCTTCATTGGATGCTCCTTTGATCCCCTTTGCAGCTTCTCTCTTATTTCCCCCATGTTTCTAATGCTAGTATGTATTCATGGTTTCAGAACTTGGACCCTCTTCTGTTACGTATCTATATTCCTCAGTGATGTCAAGGATTTGCTTACCATTTATATTCTGTTTATGCCAAAAATTTATTTCTCCATGTTAGATTTTCTCTTAAACTTACATACTCAACTGTCAATCCAACATTTCAATTTAGGTGCTAAAAACAAAACTCCTGATTCCTAGTCTTTCCCCATCTCAATAATCAACTCCAAAATTATAAGTTACACGGGACAAAAATAAAATATGGAATAGTATATTCCAAAAACATGTTGCCTCTACCTTCAAAATATAACCATTAATTCTATCACTTTTAATTCTGTTCACTGTTAACACCCTAGTTCAAGCAACCATCATGTTCCTCTGGACTATAGCAATAGCCTTGTAATGGTCTCCCTGCTCTAGTCCTTGCCTCCATTCTTTCTGTGTTCTACCCAAGGTCCAAAAATTTTCCCTGTAAATATGCCAGACCATGTCAATCTTCTGTTTTCAAACCCTCCAATAACTCTTCATCTATATGAATAAAAGCCAAAAGCTTAACAATGGCCTACACAACTCTACTACCTCGCGCTGACCTCATCTCCTAATTTTCTCTCTACTGCTCACTCTGCTCCAGTCACTCTGGCTTCCTTGTTGTTCCTTGAAGCCTAAAGGCTCCCACCCAGGTTCTTTTTACTTGGTATCCTCTGCCTAGGATAATTGTCCCTGAAATATCAGCATAACTAAACTCCCTTATTTCTGTCATGTCTCGTCTAAATACCACCTTGAGGTCTCCCTAACCATTATGTATAATATAGTCAAAATGCCCTACCATCTCGCTTTATTTTCCATAGCATCTCTCTCTCTCTCTCTCATACACACACACACACACACACACACACACACAATGCTCATTTGTTTATTTATATTTCCTATTTTTCCCCCACTAGATATTACATTCCACAGAGGTAGTTGGATTTTTTAAGCCACTACTAAGTCTTCATCCCTTAGAGCAACATCCCTTAGAGTATGGTAGATGCTCAATGAATATTTGTTGATTGAATGAATGAATGAACATATTGGCTGATGAGTCACTTTATCCTCTAGATTCCTGTGATCTCCAGGAAAATAAGAGGTTTAGTTAGACTAAGGCCTCTTCCAGTTTCATCATTCCATGAACTTATAACTTACTCTTCTGAATCCTCTCAGAACTCCTTAAACATACTATCAGGAACAAGCATGTGTTCAGTAAATACTAGTTTATAATCTATGATCTGAAATTAAAAGTATCTGTTTTTTGTTAATGGCTCTTCTGTGCTAGGCATATTTAATATACAATATCTCTTAATCTCACAATAATCTTACAGAAATATATTATTATTACCAGTTTATAGATGGGGAAAACAGGCTAATTGCCTCGTTCGGGTTCAGTCATGTTCTACTGACAAGACAGTAGAACAAATTTAAACCTTGGTCTGTATGGCAACTCCTGAGCCCACTCCAATAAATTACCCTTCACCTGTGAAGGTAATAAAATGACAGTTTTAACAAAAATAAAAGTAGACTATCACTATAATAATGCAACTTCAGTTGTATGGGAATGACTGACAGCCTGTGAAAAAAGTCTCATTATTTTGTAGTTCCCACAGATTGTATTTCCTGGAATGCCCTCTTTGAAAACACTGCCACCACCATGACCCCAGGAAGCATACTAAAACAAGCATGATGTATCAGCATTTTTCCCTAGTCTACATAGTAATTCATATACAGGAGTAGGGTTGAGAGATACTAATTCTAATTTAAAGTAAAAAAAAAAAAAAGTGGAGAGTAGCTTTCCTGGGTAAATGATCACAATCATATTCACCAGGGGTCATTAAATTCAACCACTGTGAAAACTAATCTAATGACAAAAAAGTAAATAAAAGCAAATTGAATATAGCAACATATTAAAAAGCTTATACACTACGATCAAGTGGGCACCATCCCAAAGGCACAGGGATGGTTCAACATACACAAATCAATTCATGCAATACATCACATAAAACTAATTAAAAATAAATCATATAATATCATAGATGCATAAAAAAAACTTCAACAAGATTCAGCATACATGACCAAAACACTTAACAAAATTGATATAAAGGAAAGTACCTTAACATAATATTTACAATCCTTCAGTCAAACATTATACTTAATGGTGAAAAACTAAAAACCTTCCCTCTAAGATCAGGAACAGGCAAGGCTGTCCACATCACCACTGTTGTTCAATATAACATTGGAGTCCTAGCAAGTGCAGTCAAAGATATAAAAGGGATCCAAATAGAAAACAAAGAAGCCAAAATGTCACTATTTGTGGATGGCATGATTCTCCATATAGAAAACCCTAAAGACTCCTCAAGAACATACTAGAAATTATAAGCAAATACGGTAAAGTCTCTGGTACAAAATCAATGTTCAAAAATCCTTACCATTCCTATACTCTAGTAAGGAAGTGTTAGAAAAAAGAAGTGGAAAAAAATAATTCCATTTGCAATTGCAACAAAAAATAATAAAACACCTAGGAATAAATTTAATGAAAGAAGTGAAGGACCTGTTAATGAAAATTATAAGACCCCGTTAAATAGAAGAAGATACAAAGAAATGGAAAATATTCCATGTTCTTTGATTGGAAGAATCAACATAGTTAAAATGACCTTATTTACCTAAAGCATTATACAGATTTAATGCAATCCCATCAAACTCCCATCGGCATATTTTTAAAAAGAAATAGAACAAAAAATCAGATTTGTATGGAAGCACAAAAGACCCAGAATTGCCAAAGTCATCCTGAGAAAAAAAGAATGAACCTGGAGGCATCACTCTGGCTGACTTCAAATTATATTACAAAGTGACAGTAATCAAAATGGCATGGATTTGGCAGAAAAACAGACCATGCTGACCGGTGGAACAGAATTGAGAGTCCAGAAGTAAATCCATATTTAAATGGGCAAATAATTTTCACACACACAAAAAAATAAAATGCCAAAAACATAGTGGAGAAAAGGAAAGACTTCAATAAATGCTGCTGGGAAAATTGGAAGGCCACCTACAAAAGAATGAAATTAGACTGTTTTCTATCACCACACACCAAAATTAACTCCAAATGGCTTTAATGACTTGAATACAAGACCTGAAACAATAAAATGCATATAAGAAAACATAGGAACTAAACTAAAGGACTTTGGACTTAAAGAGTATTTTATGAATTTGATGTCAAAATAAAGGGAAGTAAAAGCTGAAATAAACAAATGGGACTACATCAGACTAAAAAGCTTCTGCTTAGCAAAAGAAATTGTCAACAAGATAAAAAGGCAACCATCCGAATGGAAAAATGTATTTGCAAGCAATGCCTCTGATAAAGCCTAATATCTAAAATACACAAAGAACTCACACAACTCAATTACAACAACAACAACAACAAAACAAATAAACTAATCAGAAAAAGGGGCAGAGGACCTGAACGGACACTTTGCCCTAGACGACCTATAAATGACCAACAAATATATGAAAAGATGCTCAACATTGCTAGCTATTAGAGAAATGCAAATCAAAAGCCACAGTGAGACACCATCTCACACCTGTTAGAATAGCTATAATCGACAGGACAAGTAATAACAAATGTTGGAGAAGATGCAGAGAAAAAGGAACCCTCATACACTGCTGGTGGGACTGCAAATTGGTATAGCCTCTATGGAAAACAGAATGGAGGTTCCTCAAAAAACTAAGAATTGATCTACCATATGATCCAGCAATCCCTCTACTGGGTATTTATCCCAAAGACTTGAAAACTCATATCCGTAAAGATATTTGCACATCAATGTTCATAGCAGCATTATTCATGGTGGCCAGGATATGGAAGCCACCAAAGTGTCGTGTGATAGATGATTGGCTAAAAAAGCTGTGGTACATTTATACAATGGAATATCACTCAGCCATAAGAAGAGATGAAATAGTGCCATTTGCAACAGCATGAATGGACCTCAATAAAATCATGCTAAGCAAAATAAGCCAGACAGGAAAAGTTGAAAATCAAATGATAACACTTACATGTAGGATATAAACCTAAAAGCAACAAATGAACAGAACAAACAGAGACTCATGGACATGAACAATGGACTAGAGGTTACTAGAGGGTAGGGAGAGGGAGAGGGAGGAAGTAGATGAGGAAAAAATTTTAAAATCATTTTTAATTAAAAATATAAATTGAAAAAAAAGAAAGCGGTGACAATAAAAAAATAAAAATAAATGGAAAAAATATATAGATATATGATGCCTGGGACCAAGAGTAAAGAAGATTAACTACAACATTTTAGGGTTACATGGGTACATATATTTATCAAAACTTATTACTGAGTGCATTTTATTAAATGTAAATTATCTCAATAAAATTGATTTTAAAATAAATGTATATGATAAAAATGTATTTAGAAGTTATTTAAATAAAACTTAAATGAATCAAAAATGAGTGCTGCTTTAAGCATAGTTGAGGAATTAAATTAATGATGATGGGAAAAGATTAAAATGTTTTAATTCACTGAAATAAATGGCAACCTACTCAGTTCACTTATAGAAAGATTTAATTTACCCCAATTTGATTTACACTCCATTTTTCAGGTGTTTTTTGTATCTTGTAAAGGGAGGGAAACACTGACTAGTCTGCCAGAATCTGAAAATTAGTCAGTGACACTAGAAATTGACTCTTGATTCATAAGCAAGGAATATACAGCCAGGGCTTTATTGTATTGAGCAGAGGACAGAGGTGGGAAAGGAAAAAAAAATAGTATTTTCTATTTCAAAGCTTAGTGTCTAATGAACAGGTCTGACAAATGACTGCATAGCAAATCCAAAAAGCCCAGCTCTCTAGTGATCCTTATCATCTACGGCCTCCCTTCGACTAACAGTTCTCCAAATCTGTCCTGTATCTGGGTGATTCCCCTCATCTCAGCTTCCATATCACCCTGGAAAATTACTATCAAGATATTTAGCCCACCATTGCACTCACTGTAATTACCTTTTAATTTTATGTACCCCCTCTACTAAATTATGAGTTTTAAGGAAAAGGACCATAATTTATTTATCTCTGAATCTCCAACACCTAGTATGGTACCTGGTACTTAGTAGCATGTAAAATTATTTGTGATTGAAATAACTTTGTCATACATGAACCTCTCACTGAAAGGTGACATGATCCATCAAGCTGAACAAGCAAGAAACCTCGACATCACTTAAGAGACAGCCATCTATTTATCTAATACTCTATATCTAATCCATCACAAAGTCCTATTGATTTACCTTCTAACTAGCCCCACAAGTCCATTTACTTCTCTCCATACCCACAACTTCCACTGTAGTCCAATTACTATCACCTCTAGCCTGGATTAGTGAAATTGTATCTATTCTGGCTCTCCTCCAATCAATTTTCCATATTGAAAACATCTGATGATGTCACCCCCCACACCCTTCTTTAAAATCATTTAAATGATTTTCCAATTCTCTTAGGATAAAGAGGAACTCTTTACTGTGGCATAAAGGCCAGCACTGACTTTCCTCTAACCACCCCTCCTGTCAGCTTGTTCTAGTATCCTCCCTCCCTTCCCTCTAGCCAGCTGCAGTTGGCCTTATTTTAGCTGCTGTATTTACCATAATGTCTCCACAGAGCATGGTTGCACATACTGATACATTTGCTAGAAAAGTCCTTCCTTCCTTTTCTTTCCTAATTAATTCCCACTTACTCTTTGTATCTCTGCTTAAGCTTTACTTCTATTAAGAAGCCTTCCCTGACCTCTCTGATTAGGTCAACCCTCCTTAATACACATTATTTTAGTCCATGTACCTCTTTGCTTCATAGCACTTTCAATTAAATTTCATATTTCTTTGTGTGATTGTTTAAGGTCTGTTTCTCCCACTAAATTTAAAGCTATTAAAGGTAATAGCTGTGTGTGATTTTTCTCACCATTACATTCCCAGGGCGTTGCACAGTGCCTGTCATAAGGTAGGATCCTAAATATATTTTTAAGTAAATAAATGAATACAGCTATACAGAAACAATAGGAACTAAATTATATATTTATATTATCTTTAGGAATTTCCAACATTCATTCAACAAATATTTTTTAATCTAATCTGTGTCAAGTACCGTGCTAAAGCAATAGAAAAGAGGCAAAATACATATAATGTCTGTCCTAATGAAACTCACAAGCTAGTTTATTAAAAGTCATTTTTCCAACAATTTTACTTATAAAGTCACATTTTCTATAACTCAGCTAAGGTTCTTTTTTTTCAGTTGTTTGAACTTTCTGGCTTATAATGTGTTATTAGAAGCTGTTTCGTTCTATCACTGTTTTTCTTACTCTGTCTCAAGTCTTTTCTGCTCTTGAGCTTATTCCATCTGCCAATTATACATGGAGGCATTTTTCTGCTTTGCAACCTATTAGGTAGATTAGTGATAGTAATAGTACTATCAGTGGTAGTACTAGTACTAGTAGTACTAGTAGTACCAGTTGTAGGAGCAGTAAATAATAATCATGACAACAGCAATAGTAAAACAGCTAGCATTTACTCTGTTATCTTAAATGCTCCCAACAACTCTGCAAAGATACACAAACAAATGTAAAAAAAGGAGACTAAGAGAAGTTCAATAACTTGCCTAGGGTCACTCAGCAACTTAGTGGTAAAGAAAGAACTTAAAACCATATCTTTCTAACTTTAGATCCTAAACTTTTTCCAATCCATCATATCTCCACTAGAGCAACGGAGGTGACAGGAATGATTTTCTCAGTTCTGCTTCTTGGAAACTCCCTGCTAATAGACTTTAATGTTCATGAAGTAGTTCATGAGGTGATTTTGTAGTGCATATAATCACTAAGGAAGGGTGTATGTTTTGTGGATCAAGTGTCTTTGGATTACAAAATTGATATCAAACCAACTTAAAGGTGATAAATATTGAGTCTGCCAAGGTCAATTTAAATTTTTATTGTAAATTCTGAGAGGTATCGAAGAATATAAGCTAATTACTTCTGGAAAAAATGTCAAAAAATCACATACATTATCACAGTTTTGCTTGAATGACTTTTATAAACCAGATCAGTACAATACTCTGAAAGCTTTACATTAATTTGACAGATTTCAATTGTTATGAAGATCTATTACATATGGAAAGAAAGAAAGAGGGAGAGAAGGAGGGGGAGAGAGGGAGAGAGGGAGGGAAGAAGGAAGGAAACGAAGGAAAAAAGCCTCAGGCAAGGCTTAGAACTAAAGTCATAAACAGAGACTCATAAATACAGACAACAGTTTTGTGATTACCACAGGGAAAGGAGAGGTGGGTAGGTAGATGTGGGTAAAGAGGGCCAAATACATGGTGATAGAGGGAAATTTAACTTTAGGTTGGTGAACACACAATGCAATACACATATGACATATTATTGAATTGTACACTTGAAAGTTGTATAATTTTATTAATCAATATCACCCCAATAACTTTAATTAAAAATAAAATTAGAAAAAAAGTCATTGTGGAGTGCTAGAAAGTTGTATAAAGCAGGACTGTATTGGGAAAAGTCCCAGTTTATCTGCTCTGAAACTGTGTCTTTGGTACATAAATCAACCTCTCTGAGTTCTACTACCTCATCTACAGAACAAGAGGACTAGATTATATACACTTCAAAGTTCCTTCTATATCTTATCTACTCCTGTCTAGTTTGCAAATGTTACTGAGTAAATCAAAAGTCTGTGTAGCTAGAACTTCAGGCGAGTAGAAAGTAATTTATTAAAAAAGAAGCCTCCAAAAATTAGAGAATATTAGTTGACAAGACAGGACAAATGTATGCTCTCTCTTCTAGAAACTCCAAAAAAGTGATATTGGCTATCTGTCCAGTATCTTTCTTCCTAGTTCTCCCAACCCTCTAGACTTACATGAGCCAATTGGTGTGATGAGGTGTGCCTGCGTGTTCCCAACAAACATTGCAGCAGTGACTAGCATAGTGCCTTTGCAGAGAAGAGACTCAAGAAAATATTTCCTGACTTGTGTTAAAATGAGAAACTACAAGAAGGAAAGATGTGCAAACCATGCAGCTCAAGGGAAAGCAAGCCTTCTGGGCTCTAACAGGCACAAGTTATGGAGCATGGTTTACCCACAGCTGTGAAGGATTTCAGTTGGGAAATAGGTACCTATTGTCCAAAAGCAGAACCATATTTGTCAGTGAGTAAAAATCATAACTCTTCCATTGTGCATATTCCCAAATGTTCCAAGAATATGAGATATCCTCCAGAACATTCAGGGCCCTCCAGTAATCAATTCTACTTTATTTATCTAACTTTACCTCCCAATGTTTTCTAATGCAGTCCCCTGGCTTCACTTGATCATTAAACTTGAGAATGCATGAATCATAAGCTTAGGCATCAGAGATATCAACCTTCAAATTTCAGTTCAGTCCCTTAATAGCTGTGTGACCTTGGGCAAATTACTTAACCTTGCTCAGTCTTAATTTCTTCACCAGTAAAATAATAACACCTACCTCATAGGGCTCTTGTGAAGTTATTATTCAATGAGATGATAAAAACTATATAAATAGTAGCTATCATTTATTGTAAATAAACTATGTACCAGGTCCTATGCTCCTTTGATTGTACCACACATAGGGAGTTGTCATCCTCTAAGGAGCAGTCTTCAAACTAAGAATTCAGAAGAAGGTATTTGGAGGTATGAAGGTGGTTGCTAGTCTAGCAGGCAGTCACCTAGAATAACCAGCAAAATTATGTCAAGTTTATCTCAATACACCTAGGGGATAGGGAATGACCAGCAAGTGATGGGTATCCCAGAAGCAGGTTGTGAGCATGCACAAGAACTCTAGGGAAAGGCCCCATGCAACAATCCAACTTAGCAGACTTTTACTCAAAACTGAGGATATCTAGCAGCAAGTTTTCCCATCTTAATCTTTTCTTCATTTTCCTTGGGTGTAAAAGACTTAGAAAATTGGAAGAATATGAAAGCAAATTTAGAGTAACACTCTAAAATGTGGAATTGGAATGGGGAATAGACAACTGTATACTTGCCATGTGGCCTTGGGCAAGTCATGTAACTTCTTGAGTCTAAGTTTCATTATGAAATAGGCCCTGTACCTTTCAGGGCTGTGGGTAATGATTAAAAACAAATA
Source organism: Eonycteris spelaea (assembly GCA_003508835.1). Classification (NCBI taxonomy): domain Eukaryota; kingdom Metazoa; phylum Chordata; class Mammalia; order Chiroptera; family Pteropodidae; genus Eonycteris; species Eonycteris spelaea. The sequence goes on along the minus strand of PUFA01000579.1, from coordinate 163,009 downwards.
TATATAAAGTTCTTAAATATGGTGTCTGGCATATATAATAATTAGTGACTTTATTTATTTATGGCATTTATTATATTCCTCTAGCTCTGATCAAGTCAAATGTCAGCTAAATGCAGGATGTCATCCCACATATCAAGCAAAAATACAGGTACAAACATCATGCTTGATATTTTAACAATCTGATAGGTTGATGAGATAGCTTTCTTACACTGTCATAGATTCTAAGAAAAAATTTAATAGGGCCTAGGAGCTGCAGTTTGCATTGATCTCCTAATCATCAGTTGTGCCACACAATTTATTACTTCATATCTACTGTGACACCATACACAATTTATACTCTATCCCAGGCTTCTCTCTGAAATGCCAGACTTATTATTCAACTCTCTACCCACATCTTCTCCAGAATGTCTAATGGGTATCTCATATAAAATGTGCCAAAACAAAATCTTGAATCTTGCCACAAAATCTTGCTTGTCTTACTCTTTTCCATTTCAGTAAATAGTACTACTGTCTACTCTGTTACTAAAACCAAAAACCTGATAATCATGAGAAAGTTCAGTCATGTCTATCTCTACAGTATTCCTAAATCTGTCTACATTTTTAGATCTCTATTACCACCACTCTGGTCCAAGCCACCATCATCTTCGAGATGCTATAATAATGCCTCTTAATTTGTCTTCCTGCCTCCTTCCATGTATTCTTTAAAGAACATGGAGAGGAAATTTTTGATTTTGTTCAATAAAAGTCAAAAAAGAATGTGAAATGTCTCTACTTAAAATCATCTAGTGATCTTCTTCCTGTACTTAGGATAAAGACCAAAACTTATAAGGCACTACATTATCTTGTCCTTGTCTACCTTTCCTATCTCACTTTGTCCCACTCTCCCCACTACTCCCTATCATCCATCCACATTGCTCATAATGAGTAGTGGGGAGAAAACAGAAAGATGTTTCCTAAGCATGCAAGGATCATTGGCATCTCAAAGCCAATGTATGCTGTTCCCTCTGAAATATTTTTTAGTCCACTCTTCACCTAGATGTTTTTTTTAACCTCAGGGCTTAACCTAAATATTATTTTACTTCAAGTAGACCTTCCCCAATGCTTCAATATAAAATAAGGGCCTACCTACCTCTCAGTTAATGTTATTTTCCTTTTATCACTTATTGAAATTAATGACATACTTATCCATGTATTTGTTTAGTCTCTATTCCCTTTTCCATTATACTATAAGCTCAATTAGAGCAGATACCATATATTTTTTTTTTTATTTTTTAGTTCACCTCTATTCACTGAGCACAATGAGTATTTGCTGAATGTTAAAAGAATATCAAATACATTAATTGTGGACCCAGGGTTGATAATCACTGAATAAGATAATAAATACTTGTTCACTTGTCTCATAATATTCTTTTTACCTTTCACCTCATATGCTAGTCAGGAGATAAATAACATCATGAAGATAATTTTACTGGCACAAAATATAAGGATACAGATACAGATGTTTGATTTTAGAAGCAATGGGGATTGAATAGATTAAACTATGGTTTTAAAGACCTTTTATCAGAAACAAATAAAGTTTACTTATTTCTCATGCAACTTTTATGCTACTGTTTCCAGTGATCATCAAAATAGAACAAACACTCAGTGTATTAACCCAATATCCTCTGAACATAATAATCACAGTTTTTAGATCTCATTTCCCTAGAATACAGTTGTAGAGAGTTATCAGACACTATAGGCAGGCTCCGATGCAAAGGATTCAAAACACATGCACACACACAGACAAACATTTAAATTTACTCATTCAACAAACAGATTAAGTGACTATTATATGCCAGACACACAAGTGGGTATTTTTCCTAACCAATCAAAGAAGTTCAGAGCCATGTCCCCCAGAAAGGAATCATTTCTGTTCTGGTGAGAAACTCATGCCTATACAGCTCATCACTTAGGCTTTTGTATCCGGTACTTCCCAGCTGCTCCTCAGGATCCCCACCAGAGCATAGTGTCAAATTACAAAGAGATTTCTAGCTATATAAAGCACTCCTGGAACCAAGAAATGATTTATGGACTAGAACAGATGAATTATTTTTCTATTTGACAGTGAAAGTAGGCCATTTAACTGCCATTATAAACCACCAGTGATGAATTATAATGACATAAAGAACTGCTGGCCAGGAAAAGGCCATTCTCCTTAACATGCTTGTCCTCGGGACCCATCTCTACCTCAGCTCCATCTCAGCAGCCTTTGCTCTTGTCTCACACATCATTAAAATGTCTTGCTAGTTGCAAAAGCTCATTTATACAGACAATAATATTTGTTCTGACCATCTAAATTGACCATTTATTTCACATGATTGCATGTCCTTGAATGAAACAGTTTTGCCTAAAATACCTATATATGTAGCCCTTTGCTTGAGTTTGTCATAGCCCCTGGTTAACTTCCTTATTTTTAAAATTCATCACCTATAAATGAAGCATCCTATTGAAAATAGCGATTTGCCTTAGACCATTTGTCAGAATGTTTTCTTATGGTAAAATGGCTATGAGGTCATCTGCAAGCTTTCCAATAATAATAATAATCATCATAATAATCATCATAATTAATATTTATTGAGTACCTACTATTTACCAGACACCATTTTAAGTGTTTTTTTTTTTTTTTGTATATTAACTTCATTCAACACAGCAATATCTTTTTACAGGGAGAAAAAAATTGAAGCACAGAAAGGTAAATTATTTTTTCTCCAAGTCACACAGCTATCGATTGTCTGAATAAGGATCTGAATCATGTTTTTATGGTTCTGAAGCAGGTCCAAAGAAGCAAATCAGGTTTTTAGAACTTCCCGTGAGTCTTCTTTTAGAATCAAATTCTTTGATTAGCTAAAATTACTATGTGTGTGTGTGCGTGTGTGTGTGTACACGCATATACACACACATATATATTAGAAACAGCTTCCTCTACATATTTTTATAGATATTTGATCATCCTCCTACACATAAGAAAATTAGTTCTAGTTAAATCAGATCATATGCTATAAGCAATATAATTTTACAAGCATTTACTAGTGGAAGGGGCTCAGGCCTTGAACAGATAACAACCTTAATCTTCATGTCAGCACTACCGATTAGTTGCTGTAGAACACAGAAAAATTCCCGTTTTTGGATATCAACTTCAAATCTGTAAAGTGGGGCTAAAATGACAATACCTCATAGATTTTGAGATGCTTAAAGTAGATTGTATATGTGAAAAGAGAGCCCATCTCCAAGCTCCATAATTGTATGTTATATCTAAATGTTAAAGTAAACCTTTGTATGGGGAACAACAAATCTTGGAGGATATAAACTTAATTGGTAAGATGAAACCTACACAAAGAAGACCTCTAAGATAAGTAGTTATAAATTAGTGTCAGACGGTATGGTGAGGACTTTTTCAAAATTGTCAAGGGAATTTAGAAGAGACAGGTGATTGTAAAATGGGATTAATCTGTGAAGGTTTTAGGGCAGAAGTACAGAAGTGCAGCTCTGTCTTGGCAAAGGGGAGTGAAAAGGCATGAAGCAAGCACAAGAAGGAAGGAAAGGAACTAGTGATATTTACTGAGCATTGTCGTATGCTGGATCCATGAAGGTAGTTTGTATCAGGTTGTTTTAAGAGCAAGATTTTGGAAGAAATGTAGGTTCAAATACTACCTTTACCACTTACTAGCTGTGTGATCATAGACAAGTAGCTTATCCTCTCTGAGTCTCCATTTCTTCCATTTATAAAATAGATAAATTATCACCAACCTTCCAAGGCTGTTGTAAATTTTGACTTATTGTAAAATATAAGGCCTGATGCAATAAATGGTGGTTCTCTGAGCATCTGCTCTACTCCATTGGAATTAGTTCATGGCTGATCTCCCACCACACCAAGCTCCCTAGTTTTTATTCCTTTTGAAGGGTACTCAATAGAATATTCTCAGTTTGCTCAAACCACTGCTTTCAGGTTGGGGGAGAGCAAGGTGGCTGATACTCTCACAAATGAACATAATGGACCTAGGAAAATCTGTGCCCATGGATTTCAGGGGCCTACACAGCTGGAAGTCACAATGTGATCCCTTCCCAAGAACACACTCTCCATCCTTAATTAAAGTCAGAGAAGTCAGCCAAGCAGTCAATGATTACCTCAGGCACTGGAAGAGAGCCATTGGAATGGAACTAGCCTGGATTGGGCACGTTTGCCATATCTTACTGCCATGTGCTCTAACTTGTTCACCCTAAGCCCTCCAAGCAGGTCTCCTGCACAGCAACTTGTGAAATAAACCCTCAGGAATGAATGTCCCCACAGTCCCTGAATTTGCAGAGAAACAAGACCATCTTTCTACTTATGGGACAGTTAATAGCATTCATTCATCTCCCTCTGGGCATAGAAACATGATACAAACATTTTCCTAAGACAGAAACTGGAAATCTCTTTGACCCTGGCTGTCACCAACAAGAGTAATGAATAGCCCTATGTCATAGGTTGAGGCAGAGGGAAGAAAATAAGGGAGAAGAGTGGCAGAAGAAGGGGAAAAATATTACTCTTTAGACTGACACTCATGCCCTTCTTCCCACTAATTTGAAGCAGGCATTATTTTCTCTCCTAGTTTCCAACGTCATGAGTAGGGTTGGCTTTGTTTCTAGAGGGAGCAAGCAGCCACCTGCAGGGTATGAATTGTGACACTTTGGGAATGTCCCATCACAGGCACTGCAAAGCTGTCAGAAATTCCCACGTTTGCCATGCTTATGAGTTACAGAATTGAAGTATGCATTAAATTGCAAATATGTTAGCTGAGAAGAGAATCATTTTTGGTCATTATCAGTCATGAATTCTTTATCTCACTGAAGTATTAGATTATCAAAAAGCAAGAATCTGAGGATATAGGCTACAGAGAAGACAAGACATTATGACATTTAAAAGTCAGAGAAGTGACAAATATGTCATTCAGGGCAGGCTGGCTAGGCCAGGAAAGGCCAGGGTCACCTGGGAAAGGAGAGGGAGGCCTAGGAGGAAAGGAAATGAGCTGCACGAGCTAGTTTTGGTCATGAGATTTCTGTACCTGAGACTGTGCAAAACAACAACAACAACAACAACAACAACAACAAACAACAACAACAGTTGATGATGAACTGCACAGTCAGTCATGTGAAAGTTTCCTTAATGTAGTCAAGAACTATTGACTGCTGAGGTCTTTCCTCATTAAGTCACACCAGAGGTATAAAGATGATAAATTCTCATGCGATAATCAGGGCACACATTCAGAGCATGTTAACTGGCTGCTCAGCAAGAACATGAAGGAGAGGGAACATATGCCAATGATTTGTTCCACTAGGTACTTCACATCACACTGCTTCAGGGCAGCTTTACCCCCGGGACTCTTCATTTATCTGTAACATTGGAGACCAACTTTCTTCATCATCTAAATCTGCTCATCTCTATAAGGTGATCAATTTGTCAATACCCCTCTTATAGAATTATGTCTATAAATTGTGCCCTTTATCCTCTGCTTAGATCGACCGGTCTATTGATGGTTTGATTAGGATGACTTCTGAGTGCTGTTCTCAGTCTGTCTATTAACTGCTCTTCAGGCCACTTAAAGGTTTCTTTTACTCCTGCTGGAGATGGGAATAGTGGAGCAGAGTCTGACCCAGACACAGTCAGTCGCTTGTATAAAAGTGTTACTGAGCCAAACCCTTTAAGGCAAATACCACAAACAGGCAGCCTCCCCAACTGAATTTAACCTACAAGTATGTTTTATTTGGTCTACATAGTGTGCTCTACAAGACAGGGATTTCCACATAAAATCCAGACTTCTAGCATCTTTTCAAAATTAGAGGACCTATCAATACTGAATCCTTAATCTCATATAACTGTCAGCTAGGGCTAAGTGTGTGCTGCTAGAACTCTGTAGCTTGCCTCTCCCTGTTGTCTCATACACCCACTCAGGTGCATGACATGCCTGGTTTCTAGCAGCATTTGCGTATTGATTAGGGCACAATGACTTTGCTGGTTTGAATTTAGCCATCAGCAACAAATGTCTTTCCTCTTATAAAAGGAATAGAATCAGAGCTATTTCTTAAAGCCAAAACAATGTATTTGCAAATTAAAATTTTATATAAAAGGCTATTTCAGAGGTCCTCCTGGGGTTGCAGCTCCTCTTCTGGCCTGGAATTCAGAATTAACAAACTATGGACAGTAATATTGGGGTAGGACAAAAAAGCATTGTGCTAGGAATCAGAAGATCAGTGTTCTAGTGCAGCCAAGCCATTCATCAGCTGCCTCCTCAGGGCAAATGTTTTAAATTCTCTGAGCCATAGTTTATTCCACTAAAAATACAAGTAATAATAATAATAATAATAATAATAATAATAGTAATAGTAATAATAATAATATCTTTGCTGCCAACTCCATAAAGTTATGTGAGAAACAGAATAATATCCCAGAAGTGAAAGTGCTTTGAAATCATAAAATACTCCACAGATACAAAATTGTCTTATTTTTTACTGAAACGAAGCACTCAGCAATGAAATAAGCACCAAACCAATCCAAGATATATATAATGTTTGAGTACCTGCTATATGCTCAGCACTTGGGGAGATAGAAATAATCAACAAATCTTGGTCCATAAGGAGCTTATAGGCTATTTGAAAAAAAAAAAAAAAAGATAAACAGCAGAAAAAAAAAGATAATAATTGCAACATAAAGTTAATGCCTACTAATTATCTTATTGAAACAGTTGGAGATATAGTCATCAGTAGGATGCCAATAAAGGTAGGTATTCACTTGACTACTCAGCTTTCTTAGTTTTTCCTGTTGAAACTTAGCATCCTCAGATGCTCTAAGGGGGAAAAAATGTTACATGGTCATATAAACTTTAAAAATGTTTTAAACTATACCCCACACTCTTTTTAGAAAATTACAATACATATTAGAATATTACACACAGTAAGATGCTCTGAGATACCATGCAACAGAGAAAACATTTTAACTTGACCCACCAGATAAACACATTGCCACAGAATCTCTGCTCCCCTCTCCTTCTTTCCTTTCGCTCTCCTAGAAATAACTATTAACATCTCTTAGAATAGTAGTTCTGCAGAGTTCACAGGTTCCAAAGGAAACATAATTCTGTCCCTACCTGACTGCTTTCAGAACCAAATTGGTAGTTTTGAGGATTAAAAGAGAAAATGAATGAAAAACACTAAGCACAAGTCTGACATACAGTGAGCTCCCAATAGATATTAGCTCTCCAGGGATCCCTACAATAATTGCTATGTAGTTGTTGGTTTAGAGATCACTTCTCTTACTCTGTTATCATTACTCAGTCAGAATCTCCACTTCTGTTAATTCTCCAACTCTTTACCATATCACTACATTCCACTGTTTTTCCTAAATCCACTCTCACCCCAATGTCTCAGCATTAACAGTAGAGACATAAGAGGGTGAAGACCAGGTAGACAGAGTAAAGGAGCTCAAGCATGTGGTGACAAAGAGAAATCTAACTATGGGAGATGAACATACAGTATAAATATATACATGCTTTACTGTTAAAGTATACAGCTTAAACTTATTGGATTTCATTAACCGATGTCACCATAAAAATAAATTAATTTTTAAAAAATAAGAGGGCGAAATCCACAAAAAATCCTTCTTTCAAATATGATGTGAAAGTGTTTCCTTTATGTAAATAGCTGTCATTCTCCACACCAGAGGAAGTTTATTCTAAGGAGCTATAAAATCTAAATGACACCTGCAATAATGCACTACTGTTAGTTTTAACTTTGCAAAGCAAAATCAAAAGCACTGACTGAAGCCGTGCATTTGAACATCTTCACCAAAGACTGACCCCAATTTCCATTTTTCAGTTTTAGAAAGTTTTGCAATTCTACCAGATTGCTTTGCTACTATTGCTTAATAGTAACTCAGCAGCAAATCTTTGTAACATATCCATAGAATATACCACTCTTTCTAGTCATGGTGTTCAGACACCAAGGGGTTAAGAGATTATCTCTAAAGTGAAAAGAGACCCAAATCAGTAACTCTAGAGATGTCTACAATAATCAGGAGTAGGGGTATTATTTGCATGTTTACCTGAGGGCAAAGTAGTGTTTTTTTTTTTTCCTAAATAACTAATGTGCATTTCTAAAAAGTTGCATAAAATCATGCATTTGTGTATGATTTGCCAGGTGAATGGCAAATTATCTTCCAAATACAGTTAATTAATGCTGGCTTCCTGCTTGTGTTTATTTTTGGAAGCCCCTATAATTTATGTCTGCCTTTGACCTTCTCAAAGCAGACAGTCTCCTCTAATCCCATGAGCCTATGTCATTAGCTTGCCCACTACTCTTCTTCCATTATCACCTGTTCTACATTCTCACTATCATATAACCAACCCTCCCTTCTTTCTTTATCACTTCAACTAGCCCTCTGCACAAAATACAATGTGAGAAAAGAAAAAATATCAATAAAACAGTAAGTAGCCAACGAAAATATGGTGTGGGAAATAAAACTGCTGGCTGTTGGAATCTTTGCCAAATGACCTAAACACACTGTTGCACACGTCTCTTTGTTGTTAAACCCCGAACTACTCATCTGGAGCTTTCAAAGGAATAAAAAAATTCCACAATAACTTCACACAGGTTTGCTATGATACAGATAGATAGATAGATAGATGATAGATAGATAGATGATAGATAGATAGATAAATAGATAGATAGATAGATAGATAGATAGATAGATAGATAGATAGATATCCATTTCCAGCCTATTAGTTGTGTTTCTCTGGAGAACCCTAATGCAAGCTTCTTCAGTGAAAATTTTATTTCAGTTCTCATAGCAATATCTATCTATCTATCTATCTATCTATCTATCTATCTATCTATCTATCTATGTTGTGGAAAGTTGCACTTAAATCAAATCTTATTTTAATGCAGTAGGAAAGTTGGCTATTTAAAGAAATCCTATGAAAAATTATTTTATATGGAAAAATAATTTCATAAAGCCAATTATTTCCTTCTAATTAATCAGTTTTGAATATCCGTATCCTTTTATAACTGGTCTATTTAAAGCAAGTAACACATATATACTTTAAGAGAACACCTGCTTTACTGAAGAAATATTTATCAGATTTATAAATTTTAAAAGAACAGTCAGAAAATAACCTTTTAAAACTTTTATTGTCTTTTAACACTTGCACACTTACAATATGCAATCTTAACCTCTAATCTACATAATTAGGAATTAACCAATCCTTTCAATTTCATATTGAAATTTCTATCCCATGCCTAAATATTGCTAAACTCAAAACAAGTATGAGTGGGTTACTCTTTAAATAATCCTAGTTTTATATTTTGAATCACTAGAGGAAAATCTATTGTTTAATTTCTATTTAAAATTGACCATACAAAGCACAATGTAACATATAATATTGTAGATAAGAATAAACCTTCACAGAGCAACCTTTCAACTTCTATACAAAAAGTCATTTTGTTTCTGCATCAAACATAATAGTTGAACTGTGTGAATAAATACATAAAGTTAATATTTCCGTATATGAACAATGACCACTGACCCAAGATTATTTTGATTTTTTTTATTTAAATGGTAAATGAACATATGACTATTTCAGTAATTAAGGTTGCTTTATCCATACATTCCCTCAATAGGTTTCTCTTGGTGACTAAGAACCTGTATTTTTCATGACACCTCTTAGAAGCTTAGGTGAAACAATTTGAAGGCTATGAAAATTAGTTTTCAGGTGTGTGTATATGTGTGTATATATGTGTATTCAGACTAACATGCTTACAAGGGAATCAAATCTATGACTTTGACTTATTTGGCATCATTCTCTCAGCTAGTGTTTTTCAAAGCATAATCCTTGGAAAGCATGCAACAGAATCACCTGGACAAAAAGGCAAATTTCCAGTTGATGTACTGAATTGGGGGTGAGATCTTGGAATCTGTATCTAAAGAGCCTCATCTTCACCCTACCTGGATTCTTCCACATGATTCTAATGGATATTACAATTGGAGAACCCTGGAAGTTCAAGTTCAGGTGAAATTTTAAAACTATAGTTCAGCTATACTAAAGGCTTGGGACAAGGAAACGAATGCTTTGTAAAATACACAAAATAAGTAGTTCTAGCTCTGCTTTTCCAGATATAAAAAAGAAACTAAAGAAGCAAATGTATTGTCACCATTACCCATTAGATGGAAGCATAAAGATGTTTGATGTTTACTTAAAACCCAAGCCAAATGCTTTAATGTTAACAAACTTTAGGAAATGCTTCTAAAATGGAAGTGCTCTACAAGCATCTGATAATGATCCTGTGACTGTGATCAAAGTGATGATGCTGCAAGATTCATGCACAGACAAGTCACTGATTAATGATGCACCATTGGCTATGAATGACACTTCTGCTTGAGGCAGAAAGTCTAGTTCATGTTGAGGAAATCAGAAATTAATCAAAATCAGATATTTGGGATTGGCCCAATATGGTAGTTATTTTGAAAGCTCCTGGGGAAAGAACATGTATTCTAATCAAAAGAATAATTAAAATTTTCACAGAAGGTACTCTACAAATTCAGACTAAGAAGTAATACTAATGTAGGGAGGAGGCAAGAGAATTAAAAATGTTTATCAAGCTACATTCAGAGACTGCAGTATGCTCATCAGCCATGCAGTAATGCCAGGAGGACACCTTCAGAACAAAGGAAGATTTCTACTGGGATTGCTAACAACCCCATTTTTTCACACCCATAGAAGGGGAAACAGGAGGAACAGAGTCCTTAAATGGCTGCCCTACACAAAATAAAATCATTCATTCCCTATGGCTAAAACCATGAAAACCATGGGGAACCTGTGGATTAAAGGCTGGGAACTACCAGCAGGCCTTTCACTCTACTTAGTCTTACCTTTTCATGCTACGTAATCTTTCCCTTCCTCACTATATGTCCATATCAAAGGAAATGGGTTAACGAAGTCTTTAAAACTATGATTTACAGGAACTAAAGAATGATATATAAATTGAATTCCCTGAACACTCACTCCCCCACCACTCGCTGCCTTCCCACGTCCCTCTCAGTGCCTTTACTCTGTCTCTCTCTCATTGTCCCTCTCACTCTCTGCCTCTGAGAGGAGACCACATTCTGTGGAGTGCTATCCATTTTCTAATAAACTTTCCTTTTGACTCTAACTTCGGTGTGTGTGTTGAATTCATTCTACACGCACAACCAAAGGACCCTCTTTTCTCAGTGCAGGGCTTGGTCTCCCCCCATCACCAACCCAGGGAAATTTGTCCTGGCCTGCATCAGTACTGTCAAATATTAGGATAGCAAGTGAACTAAAGTTGGGGACACCAACCCTCAGGTCACAGACCAGAACTGGTCTGTGGCCGATTAGGACCCAGGCTACACAGCAGGAAGTGAGCAGCAGGCTAGTGGGCTAGTGAGAAAAGCTTCATCTGTATTTGCAGCCACTCCCCAGCACTAGCATCACCTCCTCAGCTCCACTTCAGATCATCAGGCATTAGATTTTCACAGGAGCACCGGTTCCTGGTGCCAAAAAGGTTGGGGACTGCTGAGCTAAAGCACGTTTGTTATTTTCTAATTATTTTTTACTCCTGGTGTTAACATTCAGAATTTTGAAATAGACAAAAATTACTTTCTTGGGGATCAAAAACTTAATTTAATATATGAGTTACAGCAATGAACTCACTCAGTAAGTTTCATTATTAGTAGACTGATTTTAACATTATCCCAAATGTTAAATGTTGCTAGACATATACAAAAATAATACAGAAGAATATCTGTATTCCTAACATTAGCAAGAATATGTTATAATTAATCAACTAGTTGATGTCAACATTAGATAATTAGGTAACATCCAAGTACATTAGTAATAAGTGAATTAAATCAATCTGTATTATAATTGTCTGGATAATGTCAAATTTTACTGTTCCTCAGATTTTACCTACAATACAAATGTATGTATACTTATACATACACACACACATCTAAAACACACGTAAGAAGAAAACTAGTCAAGATTTGCTGAGGAACAATAGCAGGTAGACTTTTTACTGCACAGTTTCTTAGAACCTATCACATACATCTTCAGGGATAACTAATGGTATCATTTTCTGTCCTATGATTCTGAAAATTACATTAGAAAATTTTCCAACAGGTAAAAATATCCTGAGTTTCTCTCTTCCACAACTATGATTACTAGTTTACACTTCGCTTTAATTTCACATTTAAAACATATACATGCATCCATTCTTTTGGAGTTCCTACAGTTAAGAATCACTAGAAGCTCACACTAATGTCACTCATTTATAAGCAATTTTGTATAAATGATATTTTGTCTGTAGTTCAAGAAGACTGTATTCCAAAAGCCCAACAGAACCTCATTCTGAGATAGCCTTCACCTATAAGGAGATTCCACATATGGGTTAAGTCAGTATTCTAGAATGGTTCCAGTATATCTTTCCTGAGATGTTTAGTAACAATAAATGATATTTTGAAGAATTAAGAATCTTTCATAAAGGCAGAGAACAGATAAACAGCAACCGTGCCCTTGTTCCATAAGTTAATTGTTCATGATAAGCTATATGCAGAATTACAGTATATAATTCTGCATATAACTTATCAGTACAACTTATTAATAGTGAGTTTCTCAACTATTTGATTTGCAACCAATTCTAAAGCCACAGCAAGATTGGCTCTTTGTAGGAAACTCTTTCTCCCCAAACCAAATTATACTTAAAAATTTCATTTGCCATAATTTGGAAAAACCAAGTCCTACCTGTAACTTTCAATTCGGTTGTTCGTCTTATAAGTTTTCCTTCGTACTTAAGTTCACAAGTATAATTTCCTCCATGTTCTTCATGAACTTCCTGGATTAGAAGAGCATTTCCTTTCTGTATTATTATGCTCCTCCACATTTTGGGCTTGCATTCCTGTGGAGAAAATATTTCCAAATAAGCAAAAAATAAAAATCCACACCGCTAAGTTTTAGTACTGGCAAATTTGTACTTTTTTTTTTTGTATTTTCCTCTCTAGTTTTCAAAATATGTAAATAAAGAGTTAAGTCAATGATCAAAAAAGTCACAATTATTTCTTATTGTGTCCAATTCACATATCACAACTATCACCCTAAGAGCCACTAAAGACCTGATCCTAAGAGCAGAAAGTCTCTAGAGACGTCAGCAAAAACAGAAATGCATACAAACTCCCCAAATGCAAAAGAGATATACCAGAACCTTAAAAGTCACTAAATATCATCATAATGCCCTGGTTCTATTTGACAGAGTTATTTCCTAAGAGTCCTAAGAGGATATAGTGTTCATTTAGCAACATAGTATACTACAAGCGAGTCTTAGGCATTATTAAAAATGCATAATAGGCTTTTATATTGGCAATGATGTCTACAATGGTTTCGTTTATTCCTTCTTATAGTAAAAACTAATATTAATATTCCAGTCTCCCTCCTCAGAGGCAAGAGATCCATTTGGATGGTGGGAGGAGGGGTTTAGACAATTAGGCTTAAGGAGTTCTCTAGAAACATAGCTGGTGAAATGAGGACATACTTTGCTTTAGTAACAGAAAGGAGAAATTATCCACTTATTTTCTGGGTTTAGTGATATATGACCAGAGAATAAGATTTGGGATTTGAAGTAATTTTTTCTACTCTTCTGATGGGAATGTGAGAGAGTCTTGCTACTGGGATTGAATATCCCTAGAAAGGAATGTTTAATTCTTACAGAGAGTGAGGATGATATAGCAAAAGCCAAATATGTAAGAATACTCAGCCAAGTAGCTTTATCTTTTGGGAATTTTCTTAGATTACTTTTTAAATATCATTCCAGCTTGTTTACCACTCATCTTAAATGTTCAACCAAAGTGGTCACAAAAAGCTGTAAAAACATCAGGGGTTGTATAGGGGATAGCTGCAAGAGAGTGCTGAATAATCAAGGCAAAAGTATTTTATCAACCACATTTCGAATCTGTCAGTTAAGGCAATAAAAAATTGATTGTGAGGCAAAGTATGTGAATAATAGTTGAGAGCACTTTCCACTTTCCAAACTATGGCACATAAAACATCTTCTCAATCTCCCCTCGCCCCCTCACCTCCACCTTCCTCGCACACATCTTAACCATTTATATAAAGGTAGAATCAGTGCTGACATTCAATCCCCAGCTCTGCATGAGTGTGTATGTGTGTGTATGTCTTTGTGCATGTGTGTAAAGTGTTTTTGGAGAGGGAGTACTCATTTATTAGTTGTTTTTTTTTACTGTAACAACTTTTTCTTTTATGATAGCAGGAATTTTGACAACAAAACACAAAAAGTGGCCCTTAAGTTCACAGGTATAATATATAAAAGATAAGCTTGCTTTATGTCCAATACAACTACCCCCACACATTGTCAGAGAGTAAATAAAAGTAATACTATCTAGGACATCTAGATATAAGACTTTTATTCCCTAGGGTCTTTCCAAAGAACAGTTAAGAGTTTGTCTTAAATTATATTACATATCATGTCTGGCAAGTTTCATCACTTATATGAGATTTGCTTCAGAATTAAAGCTTAGGATATAAGGTTTCTGGGAAAATGAAGAAAATCCGAACAGAAAGAAAAATAAATAGCCCAGCTGCCACTATCATCATACAATAGTAATCCACAATTATTTTCGCATTGCTTCCAACTCTGATAGCCTCAGATTTCTAAAGAACAATTCTGAAGGTTATTAAACAAAAATATGGTCCCTTTGGGCATTTTTTAGAGGAAAGGAAAATGAAAACTAAGCTGTTTCACTCTCACATAGTGGTGGTGGGGGCAGGTAAAAGAACCAACACACTCATTTTATTCAAAGACAAATGGTATTGTTTCCTAATGTCATTTTTTTTGCATAATGGCTGTATGCAGTTAGCTCTAACCATTTTCATCTTCCCTCCACATTGCTTTTTTTTTCCCCAAGAAGTAAAATCTAAACCATGTATAGGAATTAGAAAATCACTCCTGATGAAGAATAGCCTATAATCCTTATATGTACTTCAATTAGAGCTAGATAGTTCCCAGTACTTTCCAAGTTACTATCCAGCCTTATAAAGGATTCTTTGTTCCAAATAGAGGTTTTTTTGTTTGTTTTTTTAATTGTGGCATTGAAAAAAATGAAATCTTCAGGTCAATTCCACCCTTTTTCAGACAATGTTATACAGACAAAAAGGCAAACCGCCTTTAGAGAAACATATAGCTTTAGGTCAAAATCTGGGGTTCTCCCAAGTTCTGTGATCTTGGACAAATTTGCTCTACTTTTCTTAAGTCTCAGTTTCTAACCTGCTTATGGGGATAATATACATTACCATGTGAGCAGCCAGAATGCAGAGGCTTACATAGTTTACTAATTATACTCTTGTTAGGCAGCACTGTATATAGTGGTCATCTAGCACATAGAATGTTTTCCATCCCTAAACTTTCACAGCCCTGGATTATGTCTCCTCCAAACCTCTAGCTCTGCTTGTGAAAATTAGTACTAATAAACTAATTAGTTAAAAAAATAAATTTTCACTAATAGTTTAACCATTCCCAACATAAAATTTTAACACACTGAAAATGTATAGCTCCTAAAAGGCCACTCCAATGCTAATCGTAGCAGGTGGGTGGAGGAACTGTATTTTGTTCATTAGTCTCATAGATGACCATCCTACCCTCACCAACCCATTCTTCACAGTTACCTCATTGGCTATCCTACCTACATTTAGTTTTTTTTTTATATTGAATCTCAGAAGTCTTCCAGAATCTTTATTATTTGCATCATCTCTTCCTTAAGCTGCTGCTACTAGGCTTAACACTGTTACTGCTTCTTTCCTGCCCCAATTTTCCCATCACTTCTTTCTTATGAATACACAACATTGCAATACTGCATTGCCACCAGAATTGTTTAATTTATTCTGATAGCCTCTTGGGCAAATAATTTGGAAACATATAGGTCAAGTCTCAAGATGGTTGTTTATCTGAGGCAAGAACACACCACTACCGCCTCAAATGTAAGCAGGTCCCTAATACTGTCTTCAGTGTGTAATTCTTCTATTACTTAATGTCCCTGAAAACATTAAAATAAACATCATCAATCTGAAAGTTTTTCTGAGGGCCAGTCTTGCTGGAGATATCTGCATTCAACAAACAGCTCAATTTCATGGCCTAGATGTCCCCTCATAGAGCAGTTTGTTATACAACATCCTTGCTAAGTCAAAATAATGTCATCCCTTAAAGCTCAGCTTCCTTCTCTCACTCTCAGCTTTCCAGAGTGGCAAATGTCACTTGCTAGCAGTTGCTGGGCTGGGAACCCATGATGTTAAACAGAAATGTCTGTTGACCAAGACTCTTGAAATATCCTGTTGCCAGCTACATTTGGATCTTGGAATTTCCATCCTGAAATATTCACCACTGTATTCACAGTCCACTTTTGAGATAGCATCATCATGCTCATAGGTGTTTTTCAATCAGGTTGGCTTGTTGGTTATGGATACTTCAGTGCTGTTCAGAGCACATAATTCATTTCTCATGACAAGAACGCCAGGAAGTCTCATTTAAATATTTATTCTGATACTGAAGTTCAGACGCAAGGCAGCTGTGTAATCACAAGCCAATGATATAACCTCTGGTCCTCAACACACCTTTTTCGAAACACCTAATATCCATCCCCTCAGATCCCACTTACCTCCTTTTCCATGAAGACTGAACTATTCCATAGAGCATTTAGGCATCTGCCTAACAATCTGCAGAAATCCTGAACTTCCTTCAGCTTAAAAATGAAAGAGGTAGGAGCACAACCATGAATTAGATATCAACCTTGCTCTTCTCAACCCTATCTCTACTCAAAAACACAGGATAACCCACTTCAGAAAATCTTTCCCCTCCCTAGCTCTATTTCTCCAATTTTCTATCTTCACAGTCCTAATGTTGATGTTGGTACCCTACAATGGTTAAAAGTATAAGTTCTAGTCTCACGCACTTGGGGCGGAATCCAAAATTGTATGTTCTTGAGCGTGCTACTTAATTGATCTAAACCTCTTACTTCTCCTATAAAAAAGAGGTTGTGATAATAGTATTTGTCAATGAGGATGATTATGAGATTTAAATGAGTTAATGAATGTAAATGTTCTGTAATATAGAGTATCCGATACTAAAACAAGTCTATAAATACATTTTATTATTATTAGCCCCAGTATTCTGCTTTCAGATATATACACATATATTATGATATGTCAATGGCTGTCAGGAGATAATGAGACTCACATTTCTATAGGAGTCTGAAGATGATCAAAAAATTATCTAAAGTTATCGCTCTAATGCTAGGGGTGATTTCACTTCTGATCTGACATGCAAAGGAATTAGACATTGTCACTGTCATCCTCACAAGAAGAAAAAAGCTGAATAAGAAGAAAAGCAACACTTCTTATATCCATCAGCTAACTGAGATAACAGTGGAAAACATTGCCCCAGAAACTGGAGAGACAGGTGGATACAGAGCATCACAGCTTACTGGGAGCAAAAGAAGCCACAGGAGCCAGCAACTGGTAGTAACACTTAAAAAATAATTGACTGGGGTGGCCCCATAGTATAATGGTTAGCACATCTGCTTTACACGCAGAAGGCCCTGGGTTCACGCCCCAGGTGGAGACATAGAACATACCCCAGGTATGCCTGGGCCCGGGTGTGTTGGGCCACAGGTGCGTTGGGCCCCCAAATGTGACAGCCCCCCAGTACACTGGGGGTGCCACGCCCCGGGAGAACCAGGCCTTGCATGCATGCCGCGAGCACATGGGGAGAGACGCCCCTCCTTCAGAGATCCAGTTCCTAAAAAAAGGGAGACAATAACCTCCATAGATCAGGGGTGGAAGGTGGGGGGTGGATTAAAGAAGGGAAAAATAACTGACTAATTTCTGTAGACTCAGTGTGAACTAGCATAAGAAATAAAATTCCCTTGGGGGCTCAGTCTTGGGGTGGGGCACACTCTAGGAGCCCCATCATTTCTCTAGGTGAAGGAAGATCTGAGGACAATCCCCTCACATTTTTGGCAGAGGAGGGGGAAAGTAACCACTTTGAAATAAACCCAAAGAGCTCTGTTCTCATTAACAACAGTCTGATCTTAAAGGACCGGGGAAGGAAAATATCCAACTCCAGCCCCCTCTAGCCTTCTAAGTGGGATAAGAAAAATAGTTCTAATGCCTGCTATCTTTCCTAACCTCAGGGGGGTGGAGTGTGGGATGGAAGCTGAGAAGTACTTGTGATGGTCACAGCCTAGGGACAAAGCTCACTAAAAGGCTGAAGTATAACCACAGGATTATAGAATGTTTTCCTTTACATAATGCCTTACCAACACATCAATAGGGCTCCTGTATAATAACAGAATATTACAGCTAAAAGAACTGCACAACTCAGACCTTATTTATGAAGAAGTCTCTAGGGAAACCCAAAGATAACAGAGGAATAAAAATCAAGGACACAAGGGAATTTTAGCCTTTAACACCTATAGCTACAGCAAGAAGTAAACACAGTCTAACTCTTAGCCAGATAAATGTAACAATGTCACACAAAAGGCCTATATATCTCAGTTCCTTTTACCCAGTACAAAATGTCTGGTTTTTAATAAAGATTTACAAGACATACTAAAAGACAAGTGGTGTGTGTGTGTGTGTGTGTGTGTACACACACACACACATATATATATACAGATACATATATACATATACATATATATACACAAATGTATATATACATACATATACACTTGTGTGTGTGTGTGTGTGTGTGTGATTTGAAGAGAGAGAGCAAGCATCAGAATTAGACTCAGATGTGACAGAAATTTTGGAATTACTAGTCTGTGATTTTAAAATTAGTATAATTAATATGTTAATGGCTCTGAAAAAAAATGGACAACATGTACAAACAGAAAAAAAGATAGAAACTCTTAGGAAAAAAATCAAAAGGGAAATGCTAGGAATCAAAATACTGAAACAGAAATTTTTTAAAAAATGTCTTTTATAGGCACATTAATGGACTGAATATGGCTGAGGATAGAATCAGTGAGTTTAAAAGCATGTCAGTAGAAACCTCCCAGACTGAAAAAGAGAGACAACAGAATGGAAAATAAAAGGAACAGAATATCTAAAAATGAGAGAGAAGTACAAAAGAAGTAAAATAAGTGCAATTGGAATACCAGAAGGACAAGAAAGGGAGAAAGAATGGAAGAAATATTCGAAGTAATTCTAATGCTGGAACATCCAAGATTACAACAGACTGAGCATGGACACAGAAGTCTTGCATTCAGGTAGGATTATATAAGCATCTGAGTTTTGAACAATATATAAAAATTAGGCAGGCAGGACATACTGAACAGATGAAACAACATATGCAGAAGCACCCAGATGTGAAAAAGCATGGAGTGGACAAAAAAAAAAAAAAAAAAAAAAACAGAACTATGAATATTTTTGCTCTGTTGAGAATGGCACTCAGCAGGCTGGTACCAGATTCTAAAAGCATTGAATTCTATTCTATTTGCACATTTTCAGGGTTCAAATCTCAGCACTGCCATTGTATAACTTATCTTTCATAAGGTTGTTCTAAGAATTGAATTAGGTAGAGGATGAACATGCTTGGCATAGGAACAGGCCCTATAAACATTCATTACAAAAGAAGCTATCAATTAAATGGTTTTATTAAATTATTAGAGAATTTAAACAGTGGCATCCTATGATCAGATGTGCATTTCTGAAAGATCATTCTAATGGATATATAGAAGGTGGTTAGATTTGAGAAAGAGACATTATTTAAGAAGCATTATTTGCTTTGATCTGTTTTTATCCCTCGAATGTCAACGATATACAGGAAGTCCCTTCTAAATTGGATTTTTTCTAATTTTTATATTTTTATTTTTTTCAATTATAGTTGACATACAATATTATATCATTTTCAGGTGTATAATGCAGTGAATAGACAGTTATATAATTTATAAAATGATCACCCCAGTAAATCCAGTACTCATTTGTTATCAGTATCAGTTAATATAGTACTGACTATATTTCCCATGCTATACTCTACGTCTTCATGACTGTTTAATAACTTCATAATTTGTAGCTCTTAATCCCCTCCCCCCTTCACTCATCCAGCCCACAAACCAGCAACCATCAAAACGCTCTCTGCATCTATGAGCTTCTTTCTGTTTTTTGTTTATTCTGTTCTCTAGATTCCACATATGATATTTGTCTTTGTCTGTCTTACTCAGCACAATATGCTCTAGGTCCATCCATATTGTTGCAGATGGCAAGACTTCATTCTTTTTTATGGCTGAATAATATTCCATTGTGTATATATATATGTATATGCACACACATACATATATATATACACATACATATATATGCATATATATACATGTATATATATGCATGTATGTATGTGTATATATATATATATATATATATATATATATATATATACACACACATACACACACATACACATACACACACACACACATACCACCTATTTTTTCTTTATCCAATCATCCATTGATGGACAGTCAGGATATCACCATATCTTGATTACTATAACTAATACTGCAATGAACATATGGATTCATATGTCTCTTCAGAGTAATGTTTTGGTTTTCTTCAGATTAATATCCAGAAGTGAGATAACTGTGTCCTTCTTTGTGTCTTGTTATAGCCTTTGTTTTAAAGTCTATTTTGTCTGGTATAAGTATTGCTACTCCAGCTTTTTTTATTGTTTTTTGTTTGTTTTTCATTAAATATCTGTTTTCAAACTTTTACTTTCAGTATGTACATGTCTTTTGATCTAAAGTGAGCTTCTTATAGGCAGCATATGTAAGGGTATTGTTTTCTTATCCATTCAGCCACAGTATCTTTTGATTTGAGCATTTAATCCATTTAATTGTTGATAGATATATAGTTGTTGCCATATTATTATTCATATTTTTAATTTTTTTTTTCTCTTCTTCTTCTTCTTCTTAAAGAAATCCCCCTAACATTTCTTATAATACTGGTTTGGTGCTCATGAACTACTTTGGCTTTTCTTGTCTGAGAAGCTCTTTATCAGTTCTTCGATTCTAAATGATAGCTTTGCTGGGTGGCGTAATTTTGGCTGTAGGTCCTTATTTTTCATCACTTTGAATACTCATGCCAACCTCTTCTGGCCTACAAAGTTACAGTTATTACAATATTACTGTATTGTACTATTCCCCCATGCTATAATCTACATCTCTATGTCTATTTTATAACTACCAATTTGTATCTCTTAATATCTACCCCAACTTCACCCATCTCAACACCCCCCTAATCAGCAATCATCAAAATGTTCTCTGTATCTATGATCTTGTCTCCTTAGATTCTAAATTAAAGTAATCTTGGTTGTAGGCCCTTGCCTTTTATCACTGAATATTTCACATCAATCCCTTCTGGCTTGCAAAGTTTTTGTTGAGAAATCAGCTGCCAGTCTTATGGGAGCTCCCTCATAGGTAGCTACCTGCCTTTCTCTTGCTGCTTTTGAGATGCTCTGTCTTAATCTCTGGTACTTTAATTATGATGTATCTGGGTGTGGGTCTCTTTGGGTTCATCTTGTTTGGGCCTCTGCACTTCCTGGGCTTGTATGTCTATTTCCTTTGCTAGGTTAAGGAAGTTTTCTGTCATTATTTTTAAAAATAGTTTCTCAATTAATTGTTCTCTTTCTCCTTCTGGTATCCCTATGATGCGAATATTGGTACACTTGATGGTGTCCCAGAGGCCCCTTACACTATCTTCATTTTTTTTGATTATTTTTTTCTCATTGCCATTTTCATTGGGTGTTTTCTGTTACCTTATCTTCTAAAGCACTGATTCTATCCTCTGCTTCATCTAATCTACTGTTGATTCCCTCTAATGTATTCTTCATTTCAGTTATTGTATTCTTCATTTCTGACTGGTTGCTTTTTAGGTTTTCTATCTCCACTTTTATGTTTCTATTGCTTTGTCAGAGTTTTCACCAAGTTCCTCTACTCTTACCCTAAGTTCATTGAACATCCTTATAACCAGTGTTTTGAACTCGGCACCTGGTAGATTGCTTGTCTCCATCTTGTTTAGTTCTTTTCCTGGAGCTTTGTTCTTTTCTTTTATTTGGGACACATTTTTTTGTCTTCCCATTTTGGATGTTTATTTGTGTTTGTTTCTATATATTAGGTAGGGTTGCTATGTCTCTATTAGGTATACTGAGGGTCCCAGTGGCACAATCTTCCCTAGTCACCTAACCCAAGTGCTCTAGATGAATTGTTTGTGCCTTTCTGTTGTTGTGGAGGCTTGGTTGCTGTTTGCTTGTCAGTGGGAGGGATTGACTTTTGGGCTGATTGATTGTGATAGCTGGCTATGACCAGTGGAGGGGCTATTGTTTAGGGGCTGACCCTAAAGAACAGGATTTGGTTTAGCAGGGTTCTGGTGCCTGCCCAGTCTACACTTTGGGTGTGTCATCCTCAGAAGTGACCCTGGTTGGTGCTCCCACTCAGATCGAAGCTGGCCACCAGGAGTGCAGGCTAGGTCCTCCTGGGAGTGGCCCTGCCACAGGACAAGTTCAGCTGAAGCCTGTACCCTGCCCAGGGCTACCTGGAATAACCAACAAGCAATCTGAAGATGGTTGTGACCTATGCTGGACTTGGAAGTGCCTTGAGAGGCCAAGGTGCAAACTGAGCCTGGCTGCTGCTAGTGCTGGGCTTGGGGCTGCTCAGCAAGAGGTACGGGGTATGCCAAGTCCAGATGCTGCTTCTTTAGGTTTTATGAACTTTTGAGAGATGTTAGGAAAGTCTTCAGCATGAGCCAAGACAATCTGTTTGTATGGAAAAGCCTCTGGAAGTAGCTTGGGTGGCCCACACGTTGGGAGGGGAGAGGTCTCAGGGAATCACCAGGTCTGGACAACCAGTGATGGAGACTCAGATATGGCACTTATCTGGGTCTGCCAGCCAGGTAGGGGAGGGTTCAACAAGGGAACAGTGCCTTCTGAGAGCACTTCTGTGTGGGAGAAAGTGGCCCCTCCAGCCCTTGCTGTGAAGCCAGGCATCAGTTCCTTGCTATATGTCCCTGACACCTATTGAGCCACTGCCGCAGTGCTGGAGCTCAAAACAAGTGATTCCATCAGCAAGTAAGTCCACATGTGGGCCCTTTAAGAGGAATGCCTGGTTCTCCTGTAGCCCTCTGTCCCACTCAGCCACTATCTCCACTGGTTTTCATAATCAGAAGTTGTGGAGACTTCTCAGCAGTGAAACCTTGAGCTGAGGAGCCTGATGTGGTGCCGGAACCCCTTACTCCTCCAGGGGGACCTCTGAAGCTGAGATATTTCTCCTGATTCTCAACTGCCACATGATGGTATGGGACCAGATTGTTTCACATCTCTGCCCCTCCTACAGTCTCAAGATGGCCTCTTCTGTTTGTCCCCAGTTGTAGGACTTAAGGTGACTCCAAATGATGGCTATTCTGTAGTTTAGTTGTAATTTTGATATGGTTTTGAGAGGAGGCAAGCAAAGCATTTGCCTTCTCCACCATCTTACTGGAACTGTCTATATCTGGATTCTTATAACAATTTAGGAAAGACCTACAGCAAACTCCTGTTAATTTTGAGAAAAGCGTACACATTGAAAGGTTATAAATGTTGACAAAACATCATTTTGATAAATCAAGAAACTGTATGATAAAAGATTAACCTTATAAAACCTTTATTCCTAATCACCAAAAACCCAGAAATGACCCAAATGGTTATTAACAGGTGAATGGCTAAACAGTGGTACATCTCTACAGTGGAATATTGTACTCCTACTCAGAATAAAAGGAATGAGCTATTGATGCATAGTAAAACATAGACAAGTCTCAACTGCATTATGCTAAGTAAAAGAAGACAGGAACGAAGGCTACATATCAAATAATTCCATTTAAATGACATTTTGGAAAATGCAAAACTATAGGAACAGAAAACAAATGAATTTTTACCAAAGACTGGGGATGGGAGGAAAAAATGGACTACAAAGGGACATGGAAGAACCTGGAGTAATGGAAGTGTTCTATATCTTGATTGTGGTTTACACATTTGCCAAAACACATCAAATTATACAAGTAAAAAGGATGAATTTTATGTTAGTGGATTATACAGAATAACATGACAAAAAAGCTCAATCTTAAATTCCCAATTAGAATCTCAGATGTCTTAGAATCATTATATTTCTAACTTCCCATGTAACTTTTCCCTTTCTATAGTAGCAGCAAATATAATGACTTCAGTCATTAGGTCTTTATAGCATGTCTGGGATATATGGCAGACATTACTACATCTATTTAAATGTGGTGAAATAGAGGCCCAGTTACATCCAATTACTTACCTACATTATTGATGGAATAGTGACCAGAATCCAGGTCCCCACACTCAAAGACCAGTGATTCTTACAATATCAAATACCCATTCCACCTATATTAACCCATATTCTTTATAATTTACAAATAGTAAAGAACCCCTTTCCCACGTCTTATGCCATATCTAGGGGAGAAAAAGAAAAAATGAGTGTTAGATCTTGTCTCACTGCCTGGTTTTAGGGCACTCCAAACTGAAGCTTACATGGATTTTTCAGCTTACTCCATCTGAAAAAAAGCATTGTCAAAAATTCTAGTTACGAGTTTAAAAATTTAAGGTTGGAGTGCAGCTTTACATTTATAAAAGAAGGCATATATTATTAATACCATTACATTTCCAAAAGGGATTCAAAATCTGCAAGCATTTTGTCAAACCACTTTATGGTTTTTTTCCCCTTAATTCCTCCCCCTGCAGTTCCACCCCTGACCTATGGATGCTGCCATCTCCCCTAAAGAACTGGATCTCTGAAGGCAGGGTGTATCCTCTCATGTGCTCGGAGCATATGAGCACCCAGGGTCTGGTGCACCCGGGGTATGGTCCATAGGTCTACCTGGGGTACAAACCTAGGACCTTCTGCATGTAAAGGAGATGTGCTAACGACTACACAATGGGGTTACCCCCAAACCATGGTATTTTAGTAAAAGAATGTTAGTCATTTTGGTTGTGGTGTTATGAGGTCTCCAGTAACCTTTTTCCTTGTTTAAGAAAATTGTCAGAATGTATAGCAAGGTGAATCAATGTAAAGCTCTTAACTTTGGAAGCTTACCTCATTGTAATGAGTGACAACATTTAGAAATGGTCATTCCTATACTACTATTTTTGTAGATGGAATTAACTCCTTACAATCTTTCTGGAATTTTTCTTAAACATGATATCTAAGTCAGAGATCTAATTATTTTTCCAAGTAGGTAGTCAATTATGTGCACATATTTAATAAGCCATTATCTCACCTACATATTCATTAAAATTAAATGTTATCTTACCATATACTAAGTTCTCATACTATTTTTTATATCTTTTATCTACTTCTATATTCTCTATTCAATTGATCTATTTATCTTTTTCTAAACTTACTATTTTAATTGCTGCTGTTTTGCAGTTATTTTAGTATTAGGTAGAATAAGTCCCCTCTCATGAATATTTTATTTCCCAATATTTTCTTGGCAAGTCTGGTACATTCATTAGTCTACATGAACTTTATAATGTTTATCATATTGTCTACTTCCAAAAATGATATTCTAGCAAATTGCATTAATTATTTATATAAAATTTGGAAGACATGATTTTTTGTTTTGAGATCTTCCCATGCAGAAATATGTTCTATCGCTCCATTAATTTAACCATATTTTATGTTATTTTTATAAAGGCACCTCCCATCTTTGTTAAATATATTCCAAAGTTTTTTATACTTTGTCATTGTTGTAAGTAGAATAACTTCATTTTCTCTTTTATATAGCAATTGATTGTTGCTAGCAAAAAGAAAAGCTATCATATATTTTGTATATTTTTATTAAGCTACCTTACCAAATTATCTCATGAGTTCTATCTTTTTGTTGCTGTTGTTGAGTCTCCTAGGTTTTCTTGGTATACAATTATATAATCTGAAAAATAAGATTTTTTTCTCTTCTAATATTTATACAGTATACTTTATTTAATTTTATTAGTGTGTCAGCTAGAACCTCCAAAAATGATGATAATAATAGTAGTGACAGAGAACATTCCTATCTTGTATGTCATGGGTTTGTGTGTGTGTGTGTGTGTGTGTGTGTGTGTTTACAAGGATGTTTTGCATAACCGTGATTACAAAATAGAAAAACTTGAATATCCATCAGAAAAATAATGGGATAAAACAAGGTTATGTCTATTCTATGAACTATAATTTGACTATTAAAAATGAATTAGATCTATATTATCAACATGGAATGTAATTCATGATACATTTGTGTGTAATGAGGAAAGCTACACAGTGATATGTGCAGTATGTACACATTTTTATAAAAATGAGGGATGGGGAGATATATGTGTACCTGTATTGTTCAATCTAAGAAAATACTTACCATAAAGGACTCCTGGTGGCTAACTGGGCTCAAATTTTAAAAACAGAGCCTAGCAGCCATTTCAAAACAGGGGCCGCTCACACAAACCGCACTTCAGAGAGAAACCTGCACTAAACTGCCTGCCTGATATCTTAGCCAGATCTTATAAAGGAGTTTTCTGGAATTGCATTTCAACCAGTAGGACTGAGCTTCCCCATCCAATTGGACCTGTCTAGCTAAATTCCTATTAGCATCTTCATTGACCAATAAGAGCAGCTCCATTCTGGCCAGTCAGGACAGTGCTTTTCAGACCAATCAAACTGTAAGGATTTGGAGTCCTAATTTGCATGAGGATGGAGTAAACAGGCACCAGGGGTGAGGACTAGGACTTCTGGCTCTGGAGGCATGTTCCCTTTACATCAGCTACTGAAGACTTTGGAGCTGAAACACCAAGGAGACCTCGCCAGAGCACAGCAGACTAGAGTAGGTAAAGCAGAGCAAAGATGTCTAAGGAGAAAGTGTCCTCACCCCAGGGCCACCTCACCACAGGGCCGCCTCACAGCTGTGCTGCCATAGCCACGCTGTCTCGTAATTGAGATGAATACTATTGAGCTATTCTCACAGCCATCGTGTTCTCACAGACATGCTAGTACCACAGTTGAGCTATTTGCACTGAATAAACTTTCCTTCTTCATCACACCCTAAATTGGGAAATCCTGTTGATGTTGAATCAGCACCAACAACCATCGGTTGACAGTATGTATGCATTAAAAAATAAGTAATATATAGAAAGTGTGTTAGAATAGAGGATAGTGTAGAATGATATAACAGGTAATGTTATTTACCTTAGATGGTTAAAATGGAGGAGAAGATCAGGGTACAACTGACTTTATATACACTTACATTATTTGATTTGTCAAACTATATATATATATATATACATATATAATATATATACACACACACACACACACATATATACATTTTTAAAATGTGTATACACATAGATATATACATATATATGTATGTGTGTGTGTGTGTGTGTGTGTGTGTGTGTGTGTGTGTGTACACACACAAACACATAGATATATACATTCACTTTTTTGGGCTGGTCTCCAAGCTTTTTGTAAAACTCAGCAAGTGTAAAAAGGGAAAGAAGAAATGGGTTTCATTAGACTTAAACAAATCACTTCCTTGGCCTTTGATTTCCTCATATATAAGAAATAAGTTGTGCTAGATAGGCTCTAATGTCCCTGTGATATTATAATTCCTTCTACTTAGTTCCAGTTTGATCTTGAGGAAAATTTCTTTCTGGTTGATTTGAGTTGCTTTGGACACTTAGAGTTATTAGGGAGTCCTTCGGAAGGGTTTCAGGAACTGTTTCCAAAATAACAATTTTGAAAGAGCATTATATTTACATCAGTGATATAAGTGAATTGAATGCATAAGATGCATTTAGCAGGCAATCAGAGTCTTGTTATAAAAAGTCAGAAGTTCAGGACTTGAACTCCAAATTGGTCATGTGTTAGCTAAGTCATCTCTGTAAGCTATTTCATTTTCTCCATCTATAAAAAGATGATAACAGCCACCAATAATTAGCCTCCTCTCCTGTTTATAATTGATGGAGTTTAGATAGAGGAAATACAGCACACTTCCACATACCCCTTGCATTCCAAGAACAACCAGAATTTGGTATACTCAGCCAACTTTAGGTAAAAACTTATATGTTACATTTTATGGAAAAGTAGTCCAGAGTTTCTGCACCAGTGGGCCATAGCACCCTGGGGTAGTAAAGAACTGTTACTAGTGAATAGACAGTGATCTGCACCTTAGCCCTTAATCAGTCCCGTGGAGTCTAGAGCAGCCTGAGCCCTTAGGGCAGTTCATCCAATCACTTCACTGTGCCATATTGTCACTTTCTATGTATGCTACAATATAAAAAGATTACTGTCAACTATTATATACTGTGGAAATATTAACTGATATTATTTAGTTATGAAATTTTTCTTTTCAAATATATTCATGCCAGAAGTATGTCTACTGCCTTTTACTTGATGTAAATGCTATTGATTTCAAGTAGGAGATGTTCCTTTAGATGTTTTAATTGACATAGCTCCTTCCTGGAGTGTTGAGAAACTGTTTACTTATCTACCTCCCTCCATGAAAACAGGGAAAAGTGTTTATTTTGGTCACTTCACTATCCCCATTTCCGTGGTAGGTCCCAAATAAATGTGTTGAATGAATGAAGTGTTATACAAATTCATGAATGAATTTGTACTGAACCATCCATAATTCCCAATGCATACCATTTAGAACCAATGGCAAACATCTAAAATTGGCATTGTTGTGACAACAAAAGGTAGATTTAAATTGGTATCCATGACCTCATTAACATCAGGCTTTTATCAACCAAGGTAACGAATCACATAAATGAAGTGTTTTACCCCAGGTATGTATTTGTATTTTCATTGCTGGTGTCCTATTACAGTTAGGAGATCCTTTTGTTTAGAAATGGGGTAAAGGGACTCTACACCCTGTGATAACAGTATTCTCAGTAAATAATGAGGTCGTTCTAGTGTTCTTCTTGGTTCAATAAAGAATCTTGAGCTCTCATTTCAAAAATGTTTCTAAAAACACTAACATTATTGCATATTCTGTTCTAATGTCTAAGCCTCATTTGTAGAGTGTCAGGAGGAAGTGCTAAAAGTGTAACACCTCTCCTCACTTCCTTTTGCTAACTGATAGAGTTCAGATAAGGGAGATACAGTCCCTTTATACAAATTGCTTACATTCCCGGGAAACCAGGATAGTCTTAGTCATCTTTATGAACATGTTCCAGTACCACATGATCTGTCTCTACTTCACTATCCAGCTATGATTACAATGCAGGCATAAAAAAGATACTCCTTAAGGTCTACCACAGCATATTTCAGACAGCTAGGAAACCATAATAGAATATGAGAGAGATACAAAATGATAAGCGAGTAAGCAAAAAGCAGAAATGGATAGAAAGGAAATTAGCTTTAAATATTACATGAATCTAAAAAGATGACTAGGAAAAGGATCATACAATACACATAGTTTTCACTGTTAAAACACTGGAGATAATACATTGTACATATCTAACTTTGGATGTGTACCAGAATGAACTGTGAACAAGTGTGTCCTCCTCTTCACATTGTTGTAGCCAGATAAAAATCACTTCATGCTTACCCTGTTAGGGAATGCACAACCGCCAAGTAAGCAGGGCAATTAACAAAATAGTGACTAAAAAAAAGAAAGAAACATTTTCCCCAAATATAAATTCTTTTTTTTTTTAATCAAAGATTTACTTGAAACCTTGTTTGAAAAACAGAATTAACAACACATCTGAGAGCTTCAGGGACTCTTTAAATTTGGGTTCTGGTTTTTCATCCTGTTCCATTGGTATAGTCTAGTGGCTAAGAGTATGAGCCCAGTAGCCAAATGGAAAGTCAAAAACTGCTGTGTGACTTTTGTTAAGTCACTTAATTTCTCTGAGTCTCTAGTCACTTCTTCTATAAAATGGAGATAATAATAATAATACCTACCTCATCTAGTAGTTCTTGAGATTGAGTTAATCCATCAAAAGTACTCAAAACAGAGCTGTGCTTATAGTAAATACTCAATAAATGTTAGCTTTTATTATGATTATTTATTAATTGTGAAATGTTGTAGAAATCTTAAATGGTGTAATCCAGGCATCACCATTGTCAGTCCATTTCTAAGAGAGATTGAGGGTCAGTATTGCCCAGTGAATAAATTTCTTTGGTAAACAATCACAATAGTGATGTCTACAGATGTGAAGAAAGAGGAAGAACGAATTTAGTAGAAAGATTAAAAGATGAGGTAGTAGAATGAATATTGTTAGAAAATGCTGATGACCTGGGTTTTACTCCTAGCTGCTAATTTTTGAGCTGGTCAACCTCCCTTCTTCAACTATAAAATTGAAATAAAATCATCTTACTCTGCCTTTTGATGGGCTCTTCAGCGATAGTGCCTGCGTCTTAGAGAAATGCTGTGATCAAGGCCCATTTCAGGAGAATAGTGAGAAAGAAAATGGACTCTGGAGTCACTGCTTAAATACAAAATCAGGCTTTGTTAGCTGAGTAACTAGCAACAAATTTCTACATCCTTCTAGGTCTCATTTTTTTTCTGTATTAAATGAGGGTAACTGTGACCACCACACAGAGTCACACTGAGATTTAAATGAGATAATGTAGTGACCAAGTTTAGCACAGTGAATGGCACATAACAAATGCTTAATAAACACTAACAAGGCTGATGATAGCATGAAGATAGCACCAAATTATGAATGTTCTATATTTATATGTAATGAATATCATGTTCATTTTGTCTATTAGAACATTATCTTCTTTAAGGAAATAAAAGGGGAGAGGATACTTTGCAGAGACATGAGGTCCTAGTTTAGGACATGCTCTTGGTGTCTATTGGTGAGTTCTCCAGGTGTAAAGATGGAGAGGCTTCCAAATGTAAAACCATGTGGCAGCTATAGGAGTTAGGGTTTAGGCTTCACTGGGAACTGAAATTCTGTCAGCTCTTATAGAAACAACTTGTTCCACCTTTAGTGTGTGTTTGGTTTCAACTGTGTGCATAGCACCTGTGTAGAAAACCTCCTTGGTCATCTCTGGCCAACACACTTAAAACTCTACCATGTTTCAACCACTGTGGCTCACACTGGCAGAAGGTACTCAGTCCTGTTATAGTACCCACGGTGCCCCAGGCTAGTAGCCAGAATATCACAGCTGAAATGTTGTGTAGTTATTTCTCTACCTCCTCCCCTAGGTCTATTCTCTGCTCTTCTTCCCCACCCTATGCCCAGGGAAGCTGAAGACTATTGATTCTATCTCTTGGTTTTGACCTCTGACTTCTGTTTGAGTCTACATGTGGGAGATGGGGCAGTTCTAGTGGGAAATCAGAAGGCAAGAGTTAAGAAGGATTAGGGT
Source organism: Eonycteris spelaea (assembly GCA_003508835.1). Taxonomy (NCBI): domain Eukaryota; kingdom Metazoa; phylum Chordata; class Mammalia; order Chiroptera; family Pteropodidae; genus Eonycteris; species Eonycteris spelaea. Next base: position 131,523 of record PUFA01000579.1, on the reverse strand, counting down.
ATTTATCTTTTCCAATCCCTCTCTGCCACAGTTCATATGTTCCACTAAGGCCACAGCTCTTGACAGACATGCACTGCCCTTGCTGGGTTCCAGTGACACTGCTACTTCCCCTTGCCACTGTAGGCCTACAAGTGGTAATTTACAGCTTCCTCCCTTGTTGAGTTGCTGAACCTTAATCACACTTCTGTAAATAGTTGCTTAAACTTTATGTTCAACCTTTGAATGTGGTTCATTTCTAGCTAAGCACGTTATTTCTGGTATTCACACATCCTGCACTGGACCCATTTCTCTCCTCTGCCTTAACTGCAGGGGTTCTCACAATGTAGACCATAACAGTTGCACTATTTGTAAGTACTATTTGTAAGTACTATTACTTGAAATAATGGGCCTTTTTTTCCTAATAGTAAATAACATTTCTATATTCTTCAAATACTTTCTTTCTTAAATCTTCATTCTTCTTTCCATTTGCTCTCACAAATTGGAGTAGAGGGAGATTTACTTATTTTTTAGCAGATGGGGAAGGTGGAAATACTTCTGACACCTGATGATAGAAGTGCATGAAAACCAGTGGCATATAGGAGTTATAGCTCTGAATTATGTAGCTGTGGATCTGGTGATTCTTAGTGAAATATCTAATACAAAAAATGAGAAATAAGACTCTCCCTTTCCCTATCTACAAACCAGCTATTGACTAAAGGTAAAAAATAAGTAAGTAAAAGTAAGTAAGTAAGTAAAGATCATTTAACACCATGCTGAGTTACCTTATACCACACAACATCAGGCTCCCGATCAGACTTTTTAAAGTCATCCATATCTGGGCAGGAGATCTCTTTTCTTTTAGTGACTTCAGATTTTTCTAAATAGCGGATCTTGCTATTGTAGCACAAGCCTGATTCATTCTCTGCAACGGTCAAGGACATTGACACCTTCATGCAATATGTGAGTTTCTGTAGGAACAGAGAAATAGCAAAATGGCTTTATCAGGTATTTACAACTTGTTTGTACTCTATATATTTCAAAGTATTGAATTTTCCATTTAGGACTTGCTTTGAAATCAGAAACAACAAGAAAACAATGCAGAATAGTTTTCTACTTCGGTTGACAGTAAGATATGAAACAAAATGCTAATGTGGACATTTCCGACCCATGAGATAGCTACATAGAAAAAACTATACCCATTTTCTAAACTGTAAGGTTGTTAGACTTCTTTCTCAGTGATAAATATTTGTATGTTGAAAATCTGATAGTGAAAACTGGTGAGAAAGTCTATAACTACAGATATAGCTATTTCTGTTCTGCCCCTATGGCCAGTCCATTGCCAGGTATTCCAAAGGTTGTTTAATCTTGCCATTGGTTTTTAAGCCAACATTTTCTTATATGAGATATATACCAAAAGCCAAATCAACATACATAATACAACATATCAACATACAAAAGATACCTGTTAACTTATATAGTTTTTTTAAGGTATTTACTGCGATATGTCAGAGGTCAAATTCTGGGTTCCTACAAAGAACAAATCCTAGTAGAGTGTATTCAGCCAGGATTAATCCACCAACACTGGCATCATAAAGGAGTTTCAACACTGAATTTTACCATACGGTCACTTTAGAAATTGGCCATTAACTGGCTAACTCATTATATAGGGTATTTATGGAATACAATATTGCCTTCATTTTTCTATGTAAACCTCATGACCTTTCCATACCTGAACTCTACCTGAACTCCTGAAGATGTAAGCCACCCAGAAGAAAACTGAAAAGTGTGAGGAAAAGATCAGAAGCAACCTGGTGAGACTTAGAAGAAGGTCAGCTATAAATCTTTCGGTAGGACATTTCAGACCCATATCTGTCTAAAAACCAACAGATAGCTGCTGTTAAAAATATAAAGTGCTAAGGATACCTTAAAACCAAGTGATTATAAAATCAAGTGATAGCAATCCTGACAAATTTTAAGATTGCCTCAAAGCATTGTTAGTATTCATACTACTATTGAGAAATTTCAATGAGTACTCAGTATAGTACTCAATATGCCAGATATACAAAAAAACAGAAGTACAGATTGCTGCGGGCCACTGGGTTTGTAAACTAATATAACCAAAATGACTGCTACTGGATTTCTAGTAAAGTTCATTACTGGCAAGTACTTTTGACTATGCTCATGCCTATGTCATCTGAGAAGAATGCTATCAAAACACTCCCATTCTGATGTTCAGATGCGACCCCATGATACGGTGTAGATCATGAGCTATTGCTCTTTTCTCTTCCTCAATGCAGGATCCTAAAACCCAAAAAGCATAAGATATGCCTACTGAGGATTAAATGTAAAAACATTTCATTCTCTTGTTAGATGTTTAACAACCTCTTTAAAAGCCATAAAGCTAAAGTCACCAGCATTTTTTTTAAGTCTCAGACAAGAAGGTAAAGTTCGGTTTAATCAATTTGGCTCTTCTTGACCCCATTTTACTTCAGTAATAAACATTTCCATGTCTTTTTACTTCCTCTAAGGCCCTGCATGATTTGGCCTATCATAATAATATGTCCTCTACTCATTAGGGTGCAGTCAAAATGGCATTTCCTCTGTTCCTTGAATACATTAAGCCTATTCAAGCCATGTACTTTTTATATCTGCCCTTCTCTCTGATCTGTTATCATTTATTTGGTAAATGTAAGAAAGGAATTTGTTGCTCTTGTTCATCATTCTATTGCTGAGATTGAAATGAATAGATAATAGGTCCTCAAATTCAGTAAATGTTAGTTAATAAATGAGTGGACATCAAAAAGTATGTATTCAAGAGACATGTCCTCTCTGCTCTACTTTTGCCTCAACCCCATATAGTACTGACATCTCTCCCCATTCTACAGATTCAAGTATATGGCTGGTGAAATATCACATTACATTTTTAAATATGACTCAGAATAATATTGCAGGTATTTTGGTACCACAAGGAAAAGGATTAGCCAAATGTTTGTGCATCAGCATACCAGCAAAGAAAGGAATATACTGAATACATGTAGGAGACAAATAGGGCTAAAGTGGGTATGGAGGATTGAGGCAACGTAAATATACAGACTTTTAAATATATTGAACAAAGAAAAAAGAGAATCACCTCTGCTGGGTCTGCAGTGTTCTGAACAGTTTTAATGGGAAAGACATTGATCATATCTGCTCCATAGTGTTCATCCATATAGGTGAAAGAGACTTGTGAAATATCTACCCATTATTATGTTATAACCCCAGCTAAAGAGAGCCGTTGACTAGTCATCTCAGCAATTGAAATAGAACACCCAATACCCTAAAAGGAGCTCACTATCCCATATGTATTTAACTCTTGGTAGAAAACAAAGTAGACTAAATAAGTGATCAATATAATGTAGTAGTTTCTTAACAAAGCACCAGATCTGAACTAAGATCCACTGGGTTCAATGTGTAAGTTATGTAACATCTCTCAGTCTCAGTTTCCTCAGTTGAAAAATGGAGATAAGAAGTCCTTTTTTGGTAGTTATATTGGAAGTTGAAGGAAGGTGTTCCTTTAATTATACAATCATGAGCAAAAATAGCTTTATCATTTTCAGTTGGAATGTTTACAATACCTGACCTCTTCAGGTATTTGTAACTATTAAAATAATGTGTATAATACAGCATCTGATACATAGTATTTACTAAATTGTAGTTAGAATCATTACTACTGCAAGGATTAGTTGTCATACATATTTTTAACAAATAATAATCATAAATTGTATGTGATAATTATGAACAATAATCAATATAATAAAAACAATACACTAGCACCAACGAATTAAGATATGCCACTGAGTTAAGACAGTTACTTGATAGGGAAGTGTCTGTAAGAGGTCAGTTGGGCAACAGGCCTAGTACCAGAGGACCATGAAGGTCTAAAATGATCAAAGCGATATACTGATCTAGATGCATAAAGATGTGAATCACATGAAAGCAGCAAAAACAGGAAAGAACTTCCAGGTACTATGAGTATGCAAATGCTAATAGGCAAATACTAGAACCTTAGAAGTCAAATTGTTAGTAAGAATTTCACTAAGACTTCCAGGTGTTTCTTAGACAAATGGCTTCTACAATAAAGCTCAGACCTTCAGGCAAGGTTTCCAGTGACAAAAGACAGGAGATATTCCTATGTGTTTCCTCCCCATCCACTTCAAAGTTTAAACTGTGTAGGCCATGCCATCAGCACCTTCATTAATTTGGAATGGGGATAAGAACAGGGAACCCACTCTGGGGATGGTTGATGGGTTGAAGGAGGGAAAAGGATGGGTTTCAGTCTTCTCTAACCTTTACTAACAGACAAGCTTAGGCCAGGGACCTGCATGAACTTGCTCTTGTTCTGGTTACTTGCTGACAAATTATTTGTTAACCCACGAAGAAACCCTAATATGAAGTCCTTAATAATGATCAAGTTCTTTTGAAGTCAGAGACAAGGCCTACTATGAGTCCTGCTGCCTCTGTCACTGACCTGGGAAAGGTATAGTCAAGGCTGCCTGACAGTCTTAGAGTCAGGTTGATTTTTATTAATTGTGTAATCTAGCCCTGTCACAGTTCCCACTAACAATCTTCCATTATTTAGATTTTGTTTTGAAAAATGCCTCCAGGCCAGTTCTATTTAAAATGTTTTCTGCAACAGAGACCTAAAAATGTTACCTTTCTTTCATTAGATACAATTAGAGCTGTGCAAGTTTGAGGAGGCCAACTGGTGAGTTTGCAAGAATGAGGTTTGCACTTCTTTCTGTCCTCCCTCTGCATCCTGAGGACAAGGACAAGGCTCAGTATGAGCAAAAGTCCTTTGCAGTGATATTGCAGCAATGCTTTATACATTTGCATGCATTTGTAATCTTTCAAGAACTTCCACATCTCTTATTTTACTTAATTCTGCTAATAATCAGGAAAATGTGCGGGTAAGTATCATTGACATTTTTCAGAGGAGTAAAATGTAAACACAAAGAGGACAAATAATGTAGTCGAACTCATATAGCTGGTCAGTTGATGAAAACCAAGATTTTAGCTCTTAACCCCTGACTACTCTCAGAACTTGATGTCAAAAATGGGTTAACAGCCAAATTTACTCTTGGTTATCCATACCAACTTAAAGAAGCTCAAAGAGATGCATATAGACGTGTAAGGATAACATTTAAAGAATGTTATTAATGAGCACAGCACAGAAGAATTTACCAGTTTATGAGTAAACCTCACTTTCTTTCCAAAAATTTAATATACCTTAGGTCATAAATTATACATTTTCCAAAAAATATTTCTAAGGGAAAATGTTGACCAATCTTGGGTTCCCTGAAGGGAAAAGCAAGACCCAGGATTTAAAACATACATGAAAAATCCAGATGCCCCTTCTTAACTCCCATTTATGAAACAGGCTTATATTCTAAAACATAAAGTTTCTATTACATTTATTTGGGTAACATTGATTAATACAATTACATAATTTTCAGGTGTACATTATAATTTGAAATCTGTATATTCTAGTGTGTGTTTACCGCCCAAAGTCCAGTTTCCTTCAGCTACCATGTATTTGATCCCCTTTACCAACTTCACTCTCCCCCAAATCCCTATATTTTACCCCTTTACCCCATCTGTCTCCCTCCTCCTCCTCCACCACCTACCCTCCATTAATCACTACTCTATAGTCCATGTCCATGAGTCTCTGTTTGTTTGTCCTGCTCAATTGTTGCGTTAGGTTTATATATCACATATAAGTGATATCATGTGATTTTCGACTTTTTCTGTCCGGCTTATTTCACTTAGTGTGATTATCTTGAGGTCCATCCATGTTGTCGGAAATGGCAGTATTTCATCTCTTCTTATGGCTGAGTAATATTCTATTGTATATATGTACCACAACTTCTTTATCCAATCATCTATTGTCAGACACTTCGGTTGCTTCCATGTCCTAGCCACTGTGAATAATGCTGCTATGAACATTAATGTGCAAATATTTTTTTGGATATGGGTTTTCAAGTCTTTGGGGTAATTTATGTTCTTAAAATTCATACAAAAAATAAAATATAATATAAAGTTTCATTTCAGAATTTGAGTTCATGTGAATTTGTTATATCACCAGCATTTACCTATTGAAAAGAAACTAAATAAATTAGGAACTTTTCATATCTAAGAGCAGAAATCCAGATGAACTGCATTGGGATATATTTGAAACTCTGAAATAGTTTCTTTGTCTTATCCTTACTTCAAAATACTTTTCTTTTTGCAAATTTGTGAACTATCTAACAATTAGTAAACTAAAACATTTTGCTTCCTGACATTTTTTGAAATGTGAATTGACTATGCATAACTATCAATTAATCAATCTACCACCCTTGGATGATATCGTCCTCCTTAAAACATAAGAACTATGAACTGATAATATAGTAAATTCAAGGAAGGGAAACAAATGAATAAACAAACAGGATCTCAGGCCTGTTGATGAATTCATTTTCTTGAGAATCATTACAAAAATATGAAAATTTTATTGAAAAATATCTTCAATCTTTTTGGAAGGAAGACTTTGAGGCAAGTGCAGAAGTAAGTACATAAAAGTAAAAACATGCAGTGTTAATGATTTTAAAGGCCAAGAGGAGAAAAAAAGAAAGAGGTTACAAATTAGTAATATCAGAAATAAAAGAGGAACATTACTACAGGTTACATGGGTATTACAAAGTTAATAAGGGAATACTATGAACAACTCTATGTCTACAATTTAATAACCTAGGTTATTAACAGACTAACACCTTGAAATGCACAATCTGCAAAAAACTTCATATGAGAAGGGACAATACAAATAGGCCTATAGGCATTAAAGAAATTGAGTCAATAATTAACCTTCCAAAATGGAAAGCACCAGGCCCAAATGGATTCACTGACAGATTCTATCAAATATTTGAGGAAGAATGATATCAATTCTCTACAATGTCTTTCAGAAGATAGAAGTAGAGGGAATACTTCCTAACTTACTCTATGAAGCCAACATTACCTTAATAATGAAATCAAAGCCATTACACAAAAAGAAAAGCAAACAATAGACAAATATCTCTCATGAACATAGATGCAAAATCCCCAACAAAATAGTAGCAAATCACATCTAGTAATGCATAAAAAAGAATTATGCATGACAACAAAGTGAGATTTATCCCAAATATGGAAGCCTAATTGAAGATTCAAAAATCAATTAATACAATCCATCACATCAACAAGCTAAAATAGAAAAAACACATGATCATATCAGTAGATGCAGAAAAAGCATTTGACAAAATCCAACACCCATTCATGATACAAACTCTCAGTAAACAAGTAGTAGAGGGGAAATTCCTCAACCTGGTAAAAAGTATCTATGAAAAGCCTATAGCTAACATCATACTTAGTGGTGAGGAACTAGACATCTTCCCAATAGGATCAGGAATAAGGAAAGAATATCCCCTCTCATCCCTCCTTTTCAACATCATACTGAAAGTACTAGATAATGTAAAAAACAAAAAAAAAGGAAAAGAAATACAGATTCAGAAAGAATAAAACCATCTTTGCTCACAGATAACTTGATTGTCTATGTAGAAAAATTGAAAGAATTGACCAAAAGAAACCAAACAAACCCGGAACTAATAAGCAATTATAGCAAGGTTTGGGACATAGAGTTAATACACAAAAGTCAATTGATTTCCTATATGCCGGCAATGAACAGTTTTCAATTTGAAATTAAAAACACAATACCATTTACATTAGAAACTTCCGAAATGAAATGCTTACATATCTAACAAAATGTTTAAAAGATCTATATAAGGATAATTTTAAAACTGAGAAAAAAAATGAAGACTGACACTACCTGACTTCAGGTTGTAATCAAAACAATGTAGTATTGGCAAAAGAATAGACAAGTAGATCAACAGAACAGAATATTGAGTCTGAAAATAGACCCACATAAATATAGTCAACAGAGAGTACAAATTTATAGTTACAGAATAGTCATGGGGAAGTGAAGTACAGCATAGAGAATATATTTAATAATATTGTAATAATTATGTATAGTGGTGGTTACTAGACTAATCAGGGGATCACTTTGTAAAATATATAAATGTATAACTACTATGCTGTATACCTGAAACCAATATAATATTAAAAGTCAACTCTAATTGAAAAATAAAAATAAGTAAATAAATAAATAAAGTAAACTGATCTTTCACAGAGAAGCAAAGTCAGGACCATGGAGCAAAGAACGTCTTTTCAACAAATGATGCTGGAACAACTGAATCACAAGCGAAAAAATGAATCTAGTCATATATCTTATACCCACCACAAAAAGTATCTCAAAATGGATCACAGACCTAAATATAAAATGCAAAACTATAAAACTCCTAGAAGACAACATAAGAGAAAAAGCTACATGATCTTAGATATGGTAATAATTTTTAAATTAAAATAACAAAGGCACAATCCATGAAAGAAGTAATTGATAAGCTGGACTTCACAAAAATTAACAACTTCTGCTCAACAAAAGACAATGTCAAGAGAATTAGAAGACAAGACACAGACTGGGAGAAAATGATTGTAGAAGACACAATAGTCCTGATAAAGGACTATTATCCAAAATACACAGAAAAAATCTCTTAAACTCTTAACGACAAGAAATCAAACAATCTACAAATAAACATTTGAAAGGATGTATATCATATGTCACCAGGGAAATGCAAAATAAAACAACAATGAGATACTAATGCACACTTCTGAGGATGTCCAAAATCCAGAACACTGAGAGCAAATGCTGGTGAGGATGGGGAACAACAGGAATTCTCATTTATTACTTATAAAAAATGCAAAATGGTACAGCCACTTTAGAAGACAGATTGGCGGTTTCTTACAAAGCTAAACATACTTTTACCATATGATTGAGCTTGAATCATGCCCATATAGAAACCTGCATGCAGATGTTTACGGCGGCTATGTTCATTATTACCAAAATCTGGAAGCAACCAAGCTGTAATTCAGTGAGTGAATGGATAAATAAATTGTGGTACATCAAGACAATAGAATATTATTAAGCACTAAAAAGAACTGAGCTCAAAAAGAAAAAAAAAAAGAAATGAGCTTAAAAGCCAGAAAAAATATATGGCAAAACCTTAAATGCATAATATGTGAAAGCCAATCTGAAAAGGCTATATAAAATTCTGGAAAAGGCAAAACTATGGATGTAGCGAAATGGTCACTGGTTGCTGAGGAGTTGGGGCAGGGATAAATGATTGGAACACAGCGGATTTTTTAGGGCAGTGAAAATACTCTGTATGATACAATAATGGTGGATACATGTCATTATATGTTTGTTCAAATGCATAGGATGTACAATAGCAAGAGTGATGCACAATGAAAACTACAGACTTTCAGTGATAAAGATGTATTAATGTAGGTTAATCAACTTTAACAAATGTTCCATTCTGGTGGGGCATCTTGATAATAGGGTATGCATGTATGTATGGGCAGAGGGTATATGGGAAATCTCTGTACCTTCCTCTCAATTTTGCTAGAAACCTAAATCTTCTCAAAAACAAAATAGTCTTAAGAAAAAGACCAGGAGGGCAAAACTTCTGACAAATTTCCTAATATAATTTTATGAAGAGCCACAACCTTTTAGATGCATTCAAATGACACTTATTGAGCACTTGCTGTATGCCATGTGACTTAAACATATTGGAAAGCATATGTAAACAATACAATCATTAAAAATCTGTGTTATAATAAGAAGTTGGGGAAAAAAGAATCTTTTGAAAAATTTTTGAATATTTTAGTCTTTAATAGTCTTATTTAGAGTTGTGAATAGTTCAGGGTTTGGGGAAGTGTTTTTGTTTCTTCGTTTTTTGGTTTATTTTTAACAAAGAATGTCATTGTTCATGGATGATATCTCTAGTCTATAATAATGTCAATATAAATGGTTTTGACTTTATGTACATTTTTTCCCATTAGGCAGAAATCCGGTTAATAAACAAAGGTTTATTAGAGGTATGAGCAGAGAACAAATAACTGTTTTTCTCTCCTGCAGCCAGGAATACATAGCCTTTGGCATGAAACTGATAATCTCCAACCCAGAATTATCCAAACATAATTTCCTTATGGTTCACGATGCAGTCAGAGAAAAGGGCAACCCAGGGGCTTTAACTGAACTGGACCTGAGTAGCTCACAGCTTGAGACTGTGGCCTCTGGAGTCAGAGAGGCTTGGGTTAAAATCTCAGCTCTATCATGTCATAGCTATGGATCTTTGGACAGGCTGCTGATGTGTATTTCTTGCACGTATGGAATAAGAATAACGAAAAAGTTATCCTTATAAGGTTGTTGTATCACATAAGTTTTAAGAACTGTGAAAGGTCTGAGATTTTACCATACTTGCAAACTAGCACATTAGCCTGCCAGTTTCATGCGTATTGGTAGAAGATGAGACACTCCTGGGTCATAAATAGTTGACAGTTAATTATTCACAGCAATGGAAATAGCCAGTATCAGCATTTATGTTGCTTTCCCAAACCCAATTCCCATAGTTCAGTATAAAGAGGTCCAGACAATACCTGTACAAGCAGTTAGTTTCATTATAGGAGAGAAATCTCAAGTTTAGGAAACACAAATCTTCTAATAATGGGGTCATTAGCATGCCAGCCCTTTGCCCCAGAGGGAGACACTATCTCTATTTTCTATGGTTGTAGGCAAACCTGCCCTTTCCTCTGATGGGACAACGTATTTCTAGCTTCTAATAGTCTCTATACACACATCCTTGAAAAGATAATCTGGGACAAGGGACAGTCAGTGCCTCTGCTCATAAGACATGCAGAAATATAAGAAACCCATGGAGAATTATCTCACAACAATGAGATAGTTCATTTAAAGCACTTAGGCAGTACCTAACATGTAGTAAGTGCTCAATAAAAATTAACCTCCTTCAACATTATTCACTGACTCCCAGGCTAACTAGGGATAACTATTAAGTAAATCAAGATGTTTTGTGTTTTTTTTGTTGTTGTTGTTTAAAAAAGAATAGTCAATGGATCATATTACAGTAGAAATATTATACACACATATGTATTCTAAAGAACTATGTGCTCAAGATAAAATTTTATAATCTAAATATCCTTCATCCTGAATTCAAAACAAATGATAATTTATTTGCAGGTTGAGTAATAAAGTCAGATACTTTTTCAAGAAAAAATGTATAGCTATGATAATTCACTCATAGATTACTATTATATCTTTCCAGTGGTAAGTTCAAGTCACCATTCTCAAAGTAAGCAATTGTAATCTACCATTTAAGGGTACAATGATTAACTGAGATGTGAGCAAAGAAAAGGGAATAATCAAGATAAATTCAAAGAATTCCCTGCCACTCCCATCAACCCCACCATGGTATAAGCGATCCCTACTTTACTGTTTGGTTGAAGATAACTTTAAGAGAGTCAATATACTACATATCATACCATAAACAAAGAGCTTTCTGTGGAGAACCTTGATGTTTCTACTAAAAATAACAAAACTCTCACCCAGAAAGAACTTTTCCCCAAAATTTCACTTACTCTAATAACTATTTCTTTCTTTTTTACTGCTGTTTATTTAGAACACACTAGTATTTTTAAATCTCTCAGTATGTTGTTTCATAATTACTCTCATAGCATTTACAAAAGTTTTCTTTATTGCCTGAGTTACAATGCAAATTCTTCTAAATCACCAAGGTTCTTTACATGTGGTTACTTTCCTCTCCATATAGTTGATGCCAGAGTAGTTTCCTTTGTCTTTATGTTGAAAATTACATTAGTTAATTGTTTTAGCAACTAAGCCCTCATACCATGTGCCTCCATGATCTATTCTCTGACCCTTGTCTACCTATCATAGCTGTCACTGTCAGATATCTTGAAAGATTTGTCAACATTCGAAATTTCTGTGTGCTGACCTAACTTCACTTTTTGACCCACTATCATCTGGCTTCTGTCCCATCATTCTATTGAATTTCAATCATTAGACTCACTAATAATATCTTATTGGCCAAATATGATGACCCTTTGTTTATTCTCACCTCATCTGACCTCTGTGCATTATTTAAAACATGCAACTCTGACTTTTAAATCTCTCCTTCTATGATATCTCTCTCTTATGACTGTTTACTTCTCTGACCACTCTTAATAACTCCAATACTGGTTTTTCTTCCTTACCTAGCACCAAAATGTTGGTCATTTCCCCCCAGGTCTCAGGATTCCTTCTTTTGTTTTGTTTGTTTCTTTCTTCTCTCCTTCCCACCTTCATCTCCAGACATTTTGTTCAAGCACTAGGTTCCAACAACAAACTAAGTGCTGAAAACAACCAACTTTATAATATTATAATATTTTTCTCCAGTTTTGTTCTCTCTCCTACAGCCGGGTATGCCCATGTAACTATGACTCCATGTGACTGTCATAAAGGCATGTATCAGTCCCAAGCTGAACTTATTATCCCTCCCCTACAGTCTGTTCTTCCTCCTATAATATCAATCATGATTAGAGAAATTACTAGTCATACCACCTAGTTACTCAAGGAAGAGGCCTTAAAAATTATACTCTACTCCACCTCCCCATACCTATTTCCCATATAAAATTGAAATAACAAGTCATGGTAATGTTTCTCAAAATTCACTACTTATCTGATATCTCATCTAGGCCGTGCCACACTGTAAGCCCTAATCATATTTTGTTTGTTTTTTGACTAACACCAGGTGGATAGCAGTGCTATGGGCAGGCAAAGGCCCATGACTAATACCCAGGAAAGGACAGCAGAAAGTAAAGAACCATCTTCTAAAAATCCAGTTGATTGCTCCTTTCTCCTAAGAAGCAATAGAAATACTAACTCATCACCAACATTTATAAATTAACCATGGGAAAAATGTTTTTTTTTTCTACTTACAACAACAGGCATTTAATTATTTCTCAGTATTTCTGAAGGTCTTAGTATTTCTGCAGAAATTAGGAAGGATGCAGCTGTGATTTTGCCTCAGGGGCTCTTATGCAGTTATAGTCAGATAGTGGCGGAGGCTGCAACAGTGGTGAGTCTCAACAACTGGGAGCTGATGCATCATAATTCTTTCTTCTTTGGTCTCAGGGTTTCTCCATGTGATTCCCTCAGATTGGACTAGTTTGGGCTTCTTTACAGCTTAGCGATTTGAGGGTAATTAGACAGTTTATATAGTAGCTCAGGGCTCCGGCATAAATGCTCCAGCTACCAAGGTAGAAGCTACCCTGACTTTTATGACTTAGCCTCAGAAGTCACATAGCATCACAAGCCTGCCCAGATTCAAGGGGAGGGCGTGTAGACTATACCTCTCAATGGGAGGGATGTCAAGGTCACTTTGCAAGAACATGCAAGATGGGATATACTATCTATTGTAGCTGTCTTTGGAAAGTACTGTCTTCCACAAATCCATTACTACTTTTTTTCAGCCCAAGTTGTCCAGATGTGGCCAGTGTGAGTCCTTTCAAGCTGGCTACTATCTTTTTGACAAGTCCCCATGATTCTTTGAACAATGCCTTACTTTCTGGAACAAAATGATCGTTCAGATTCACTTTGTAATTTTTCTGCTCCAGTGCTGGAATCTGCCATTTTTCCAAGTCTTGGTTTCCTTTAGTGCAGAATCTGGGCACAATGGGTTTTCATTGATATTGGGGCGTCACTGCTTCTGGGCCATCTCAGCAGACAAATCTCCTCTTTTTATGACTTCAGAGATTCTGGATTCCTCTTCCTGTGGCTCTTCTACACCCACATTCAGGCCTCTGTCAGTTCCTGGGTCCATCTATCCCAGCACAGTGGGCAGGAAGGCCCTGAGCAGTGTGAGATGCAGCCAAACATGTCCTGGTTTCATTTTCTTGAGTCTGAGACTGTCAGGGCAGAGGAGAAGACCATATAGTAGAATTCAGGTGGTGGGTGGAATTGCCTAGAGGCAGTAGCTGAGGCTGTGACTGGGCCGTTTGTCTCTCTGGTTGTTGGTAGGTCTAGGTACCCTGAAGGTTGTCTCAGCTCTACCTCTCTGAGCTGCTGCTTCCCACTGTTCTAAAATGCCTTTCAAAGCAAGATGCATATTCTTTTTCTCTAATCTTTATTATCAGTTGTGATTTAACTACAATTTTTTACTTTACCCATACCCCACCTCCATCCTCTTTGACCATCATCAGCTTCTTCTTTATATTTATGGGTCTGTTTCCATTTTGTTCTCTGTACTCATTTTTATAGATTACACATATAAGCAAAATCATGTGGTATTTGTCTTTCTCTGATTTATTTTACTTAGCATAATACCCCCTAGGTCCATCCACGTTGTTGTAAATGGCAGGACTTCAGTCTTTTATTGCTGAGGAATGTGCACATATGTGTGTGTGTGTTTATATATGTGTGTGTACATATACATACATACAACTTCTTTATTCATTCATCTGTCAATGGATACCTACGTAGCTTTCATATCTTTGCTATCATAAATAATATTGCGATGAACTTAGGGGTGCATATATCTTTTACAATTAGTAGTTTTTTCCCCTTGGATAAATACCCAGAAGTGATATTGTATAACAGCTTTATTTATTTATTTTTTGAGAAATCTCCATACTGTTTTCTATAGTGGCTGCACCAATTTACAATCCCATCAATAGTGTATGAAGGTCCCCTTTTCTCTATATATTCACCAGCACTTGTTATTTGTTGATTTTTTGAAGATTGCCATTTTGACAGGTATAAGGTGATGTCTCATTGTGGTTATAACTTGCATTTCCCTGATAATTAGTGATGTCGAGCATCTTTTCATGTCTGTTTGCCATTTGTATGTCTTCTTTGGAGAAATACTTATTCAGGTCTTCTGCTCATTTTTTAAATCGATTGTTTGGTGTTAAGTTTTATGAAATCTTTATATATTTTGAATATTAACTCTATTGGAATGTATCATTTGCAAATATCTTCCCCTATTCAGAAGGTTGTCTTTTTGCTTTGTTGATGGTTTCCTTCTCTGTGAAAAAACTTTTTAGTTTGATGTAGTCCCATTTATTGTTGTTGTTGTTGTTGTCCTTGCCAGAAGAGACATATCCAAAAAGACAGTGCTATGACCTATATCAGAGAGTTTACTGCCTATGTTTTCTTCTAGAAGTTTTATGGTCTCAGGACTTATATTGAAGTGTTTAACCCATTTTGAGTTTATTTTTGTATATATTGTAAGAAAGTGGTCTAATTTCTTTTTTTTTTTTTTTTGCATGCATCTGTCCAGGTTTCCAATATTACTTATAGAAGAGACTACCTTAAATTGTATATCCTTTCCTCCTTTGTTTTAGATTAATTGACCATATAAGCAAGGATTTATTTCTGGGTTCTCTATTCTATTCCACTGATCTATATATCTGCTGTTATGACAGTATCATACAGTTTTGATTACTGTAGTTTTATAGTATAGTTTGAAATCAGGAAGCATGACACCATCCATTTTGTTCTTTCTCAAGGTTTGTTTGGCTATTCAAGGTCTTCTGTGGTTCCATATAAATTTTCGGATTAGTTTTCTAGTTCTGAGAAGAATGCCATTGGTATTTTAATAGAGATTACATTGAATATGTATATTACTCTAGATAGTAAGGATAGTTTAACAATATTAACCCTTCCAAACCATGAGCATGGTATATCCTTCCATTTATTTGTATCTTCTTTGGTTAAATTTGTTCCTAGGTGTTTTATGGCTTTCGATGCAATTATAAATGGGACTATTTTCTTAATTTCTCCTTCTGATCATTCATTATTGGTGTATAGAAATGCAACATATTCCTATATATTAACTTTGTATTCTGCAACTTTACTGAATTCATTTATTAGTTCTAATAGTTTTGTGGAGTCTTTTGGGTTTTCTATATAGAGTATCATGTAATTTGCAATTAGTGAGAGTTTTACTTTTTCCTTTCCTTTCCTATTTGGATGGTTTATTTGTTTTTCTTGTCTGATTCCTGTGGCTAGGACTTCCAATCCTTTGTTAAATAAAAGTGGTGATAGTGAGCATCCTTGTCATGTTCCTTATCTTAGAGGAAAATTCAGTTTTTCACCATTGAGTCTATTAATTGTGTGTTTGTCATATATAGCATTTATTATGCTGAAGTATGTTCCTTCTCACTTTTTTGAGAGTTTTTATCATAAAATAATGTATAATTTGTCAAATGTATTTTCTGCATCTACTGAGATAATCATATGATTTTTATCTTTCATTTTGTTAATATGATGTATCCCATTGATTAATTTATGGATGCTGAATCATCCTTGCATGCTTAGAAGAAATCCTTTTCTTAAAAAAGAATTAAAACACGTAGGAATAAATTTAACCAAGAAAGTAAAAGTGATATTGTATAACAGCTCTATTTTTAATTTTTTGAGAAATCTCCATATTGTTTTCCATAGTGGCTACACCAATTTACAATCCCATGAATAGTGTACGAAGGTTCCCTTTCTCTATATCTTCACCAGCCCTTGTTATTTGTTGATTTTTTAAAGATTCTAATTTTGACAGGTATAAGGTGATATCTCATTGTGGTTGTAACTTGTATATTAAAAACTACTAGACCTGTATATTAAAAACTACTAAACATTAATCAAAGAAACTGAAGAAAACACAAATAAATGGAAAGCTATTTTGTACGCACAGATTGGAACAATCAATATTGTTAAATTGTCCATAGTACCAAAGCAATATGTAGGTTCGATGCAATCTTTCTCAAAATTCCAATGATATTTCTTGCAGAAATAGACAAATAATTCTAAAATGTATATGGAACCACGAAAGACCCTGAATAGCCAAAGCAACCATGAGAAAGAAGAACAAATCTGGAAGCATCATGCTCCCTGATTTCAAACTATACTACAAAGCTGAAGTGATCAAAACAGTATATTATTGGCATATAACACAAAATACCATAAATCAGTGGAACAGACTAGAGACCCAGGAAATAACCTATGCATATATGGACAAAGGAGCCAAGAATATACAATGGGGAAAGGACAGTCTCTTTAATAATTTATGTTGAAAAAACTGAACAGCCACATGCAAAAGAATAAAACTAGACCATTATCTTATACCAGACAATAAAATTAACTCAAAATGTATTATTAATTTCTATGTAAGACCTGAAAACTCCTATAAGAATGCAGGCAGTAAGCTCTTCAAAATAGGTCTCAGTGATGATTTTTTTTAATCTGACACCAAAAGCTAAAGGAACAAATGAAAAAAATAATCAAGTGGGTATTTTTGAAACTAAAAAGCTTCTGCACAGCAAAGGAACATCAACAAAATGAAAAGGAAACCTACTGAATGGAGAAAATATTTGCAAATTTGTGAACAAACGTGGGGTGTTGTAATAAATCATAAATTCCTAACTGGGAAGATCATGGTGGGTAGTCAAGCACCAGGCCTATCACTTCTTTAGTATAAGGTTTTCAAGCAAGCCCTGTCCATTGTTCTTATGAATCTATGTTAACACACCTTTGAAATGACTCTTTTCAGACCCCTCCTTCTAAAAAATGATCACTCTCAATAGAGCACATAATCTTAACTATCCTGTAATCTGATCCCAGCCTTGCTTGCTCCAATCTTCAAGTAATCTTCCTCATGTTCCCACCTTAATTCCAAATTCATAAAAGAAACTGCAAACTGTTATTCTTGGAAGCATTTAAGATCTTGCTCCACAGCATATGTTATCAGTTTTGGCTCAAATAAACTCTGATAAAAATTCTACACAGGTTTAGACATTTCTTTTGTTGATGAAATCATATATATGGTAAAGGATTAATATCCAAAATATATAAAGAATTTATATAACTCAATTGCAAAAATAAGTAATTCAATTAAAAAATGGGCAGAGGATCTAAATAAATATTTTCCCAAAGAACACATATAGATGGCCAACAGATACATGAAAGGATGCTGTACATCATTAACCATCAGAGAAATGCAAATCAAAACCAAAATGAGATATCACCTCACATCCGTTAGAATGGATATTCTCAAAAAGATGAGCAGTAACATGATTTGGTCAGTATGTGGAGAAGAAGGAACCCTCGTGCACTGCTGGTGGGAATGTAAATTGGTACATACACTATAGAAAACAGTAGGAAAGTTCACCAAAATTTAACAATAGAACTACCGTGTTAATAAAAAAAAAAATAGGCCCAAGTGGAGTTGTTTGCTCATAAGACAATAAATCTAGAGTTTATTGCAGTTTCAGTCCCTCCCGGATATATGACCTTAAACCAATCAGGCTGGAATTTCCTAATCAACACTAGTGGGATAATCATCCTGATAAGACCTCTGTTGTCATTCTCCCAAAGAAAGATGCTCTTGCCTGAAACAATAATTTATTTTCTTTTGCTAATAATTGTCATGTACTGCTTAGTTTATGCTTATAAAAACCTTCTATTTTCTACAACTTCTAGGAGCACCTCTCTATTTATTAGATGGTATACTGCCTGATTCACAAATTGTTCAATAAAGCCAATTAGATCTTTAAATTTACCAGGTTGAATATATTTTCTTTAACAACCATATGATCCAGCAATTCCGATTCTGGGTATTTATCTGAAGAAAATGAAAATGCTGACTTGAAAAGATATATGCACCTATATGTTCACTGTAGCATTACTTACAATAGCCAAGATATAAACACAACTCAAGTGCACAGCAATGGATGAATAGATAAATAGTGACAGATATACCTGATGGAATATTATTCAGCCATAAAAAATGAAATGTAAGCATTTGCAGTAACTTGGATGGACCTAGGCAGCATTATGCTAAGAGAAATAAGTCAGAGAATGACAAATGCTATAGGATCTCGTGTATGTGGAAACTGATATATAATATATATATAGCAACATATATAGCAACATATATGAAACAATCTCATAGATACATAGAACAGATTGGTGGTTGCCAGCCGGTGGGGGGTTGGGTAGAAATGGGTGAATTGTTTTTTATTTTTTTTTTATTTTTGGTTTAAATGAATGAGAAAAATGAAAAGTTTGTATACAGACCCTTGAATTAGAATTCAGGATTGTCTATAACAGAACCTACAGTATTTTCCTCCAAGGGTGGCGCCAGAGGCTTCTGAGAGGTTGGAACTGTCTCCTTTTCTAGAACATTCATACCTAGGAGGGGAGGGGCCCCTGGTGTGGGACAAACCATTATGGCAGGGTGGTGACACGTTTTATACTTGATCACGCTTCATATTCTGGGTTCTAAGCCTTTTCCAAACACTTCTGTTTCTTTCTGCCTTAAAGAACTTTCAACAGTGTTGCAGGTTCATTTATGCCTGCAGGGAGAAATGGGTAAGAACTTTCTTGGTGCATTCCCACCCGCCCCTGCTGTCTCTAAAATTTGGAACATCCCAGGGTAAAAACCTAGAGGGCTGACCCGGAGCCTTCCTTTCCTCGGGAGCTTTTGGAGGAAGAGAGGTGCGTCTGTTTGGGCATGGTAGGCGGGCGTGGTCAGCGGGTGTGGTCAGCCTGCACCTCTTCTGGACCCCAGCAGGCCAGGTGTGGCCTGGTGGGAGGGGTTCTAGGACTGGGTGGGGGTCTGAGACGGGGGGAGGGGAGGGCAAGCGAATGGGAGGAGACTGAGGGAAACAGATGGGGCTAAGGGAGACAGACAGGACCACTGATTCATTCCTACAGAGCCAGACAAGCCCCTAAGGGCCTGTGCCATCATGGCCTTGAAACCCGAGGATCCCTCTGGAGGGTTCCAGCACGGCAAGGTGGTGGATTTCATCAATGAGAAAATGGCCATGCATGTGAAAGGCCCTGAGTTCTACCTCGAGAATACATCCGTGTCATGGGCAGAGGTAGAAGACAAGCTCAGAGCCATCCTGGAGGACAGCGCGATGCCTAGCGAGGTCAGAGAGGCCTGTGCCTGGGGCAGCCTGGCCCTGGGTGTGCGCTTCGCCCGCAGGCAGGGCCAGTTACACGCGTGCAGGGTGCAGTGGCTACAGGACTTCTCCAAACTGCACAAGTCAGCCGCGCAGGTCTTGGCCTCAAACCTGAAGGAGCTCAGGGCGCAGCAAGAGATGGAGCGCAAAGAGGCGGCCTACCGGCTGCGGCTGACCCAAGTTAAACTGGCAGAAATGCAGAAAGAGAGGGACTTGCTGAGGTGGAAGCTCTTCCGGGCTGTAAGTTTGTCCCACTTGGTTCCTACCCTCCTCCCATCTCACTGCCCCGCCCCTACCTACCTGCCCCACCCCCATAACAGGTCTCAAAGCTGCCCACTTCTCTCCAGGAGCTGGAGATTCCCAGGGAGCAGAAGCAGGTCAAAGAAGAGCCAGGCCTGGCCACTGACAGTGGGGTTGGGGAAGGAGCAGGTGAGAAGGGAGAAGAGGGGGGGGGGCGCTGCAGGAGGAAAACAAGAATACCAGGGGGTGGAGTCTGCAAATTAGCTTGGTGGAGGCCTTGCAAAGATTGGGGGAGGGGGTGAGATGGGAAGAATACACCTCTGGAGGACAGAGGGAGAGCTCAGGTCAGTGGAAACTGCCATGTTTTATTTCTCTGAGACCTTGAAGCCCGAGTCCACAGCCTCACCAGCAACCCTTCCTGTCCAGCTCTTGTCTTTTATGTATTCATACCCCTTATTCCCCTTCCCAGGTGCACCCCCAGGATCTCCAGCAGCAGCAGCATTCACAGCTAGAGCTCCACCTCAGAGGTCTCCCCAAAAGGAGTCTTCTGATGTTAGATCGAGGTCTGATGTGGGAGCCCAGGGAAAAGAACCCCAAGGAGCTAGGAGAAACACCAATCCCCAATGGCAGCGAAAACCACTGTTTCGCTGGCCTGGAGACTGGGACTGCTCTTGGTGCAAAGCCGTGAATTTTTCACGACGAAAAATTTGCTTCCACTGTGGGAAGGAAATCGAGATACAGAAACCCTGAATTCAGAAATTTTTAATACAACATAAGTATATCCCAATGGGAAATCAATGTTTGGGGGTGGGTGTTTGGAGGGGTGGGTAGAGTGGGGAGATGAGTGGAATAATGGGAGAGAGGTGGGGTGGAAGGTGGAGAGGGTATAGATTGACAGGAAGAGACCTTTTGATGGTCCCCTTTGTGTTCTAGAGCATTAGTATTGGACATCCCAGGCATGCTGCAGTTTCTGTTTATGTGTCTCTCCCACCCTAGTATCTGTTGGACCTGGGCACCCACTCCCTCCCCACACCTAGGCTGTAGGTGATTGCAGCATTTATCTCACCCCAAGCCAAACATATTCATACTAGAGAATCTGAATAGAGGCAGATTCCACAGTCAGGATTATGTTAGGCAGTGAAGCAGTGGGCCATTTGGAATTGGGGCCAAGGTCTGAGCCATGGTCATGGAGGCCACAGCAGAAGCCTGGCCATGGCCGCCCTATCAGTAGGAAAGCAGAGCTATGTCCTTTACAGAGGCCAAGTGTGTGAGAGAACACCAATATGGCATCCCAAGGAGCAGACAGGCTCAGAGAAGTGTTGATCCTGTGACCCCAGAGAATGAGTGGTGGCCTGACCAGTTTTCCACTTTCTACCATTGTGCTGCGTGAAAATCCACTCTATACAGATCCCCTTTTCTTTACTCTAACTTAAATGGGTTTCTGTTCTGGGAAACCAGATTATTTCCAAGTCAGAAATTGGCACTAGAAGAACAGTTGCAATAATCAAAACATCCAAACTGGCTAGGGACATGCCTCAGGGAGTGATGGGTAGTGGGGATTCCTGTACCTCAAGAGTTTCCAGGAATGAACTGGACAAGAAGCCCGTTCGTTTTTTGAGCAAGTTATATAATGAAAAACAATCCAAACAGGCTTGTAGTTAACTCCTGGGGCTTACAACACACGGCAGGGGAGTTTGGTGTTGTTGCCACCCCTGAGGAATGCTTTTTAGGGCTTGCCTACAGAGGATGCCACCATGAGCTACAGGCAAGGACTGCTTTGGCTGTTTAGCCCCATGACCAGAGAGAATCCTCCCCGGTCCGCAATGGGCAGAACTGGCTACAATCCAATCTGAACAGGGGACTCAAGCCACCGCCAAGGAGGTGAGTCAGCAACTGATTGTGCACGAAAGGTTTGCTGGTCTAGACCAATGACCAAAGTACAGTGCCATCCTAGGGGATTCTCTACCCCAACGTACCACCAAGATAGATGTGGGAGGAGAATCTGGGTACAAAGCCCTCAGTGAATTCAGATATATGGAATAGAACACATCCAATGCAAAGTCAATTTCCAAAGAGGGGTTGAATCGGGAAAGGGGGAGGATGGTCTGCATCTCCTCCTCTCATGATAATAAACAGTGTTGAGGGGGGCTAAATGCATGGTTTAGCTTGCAGGTGGAAGGATGGTGAGGAATCACACCAGACTGAAACAACTGAAGGAGCCCTGGACATCACCGGGGACTTTGGACCTAGAGACTGACACTGCCATGGCCCTGGGACATCTCTGCAGCAGCTGGATGTGACTCTGGGCTATCTCCTGTTGGGGCAGGTGTGGACAACCATCAGAACTGCGGAGCAAGATCGCCAGTCTGCCCTTGTCAGAAATATCCTTGGGCTTGTTACATCCTTCTATGGCAGGGTTTTCCAACCTCTGCACTCTTGACGTTGGATAATCTATGTTGTAGCGGGCTGTCAGGTACACTGTAGGACGTTTGGCAGAATCCCAGGCCTCTACCCACCAGATGTCAGTTGCACATCCCCCCAATTGTGACAACCAAAAATGTCTGCAGATACTGCCACATGTCCACTAGGGGATAAACTGCGCCTGGTTGGGAACCATGGAGGCAATGAGGTACTTAGGAGTATTCAGAACAAGGGGAAGAGAATTGCCAGGGGAGCATGCTCAGCAGCGCCCAGGGCTGCAGGAGGGCTCTTACGTGTTCATTTGGCCTGGCTTTCACGTTTGATCTTTGAGTAGATCTGAGTGTGGGAGGTGTAAAAGCCAGACAGTACTCAGGCATGAGAGAGCAAGAAGGAAGGAAGTACATTCAGTGAGGGGGGCTCTTCTTCGAGGATTCTTGGCTATGAAGGGATGGAGTGAGGTGGGATACACAGCTGAGGGAGGTTTTTTGTTTGTTCATTCGTTTGTTTGTTTTTAATATGGGAGAAATTTGAGCCATGGGGAAGGAGAGTGCTGAAGAAAGCCTGAAAATGCAGGGAAAAAATATGTAAAAGAATTAGATAGACCCTGCATACTGTATTGGAGGTATGTCCATTATTGCACTGTTCAATGAAAAAAAAAAACTCATATAACAGGATCCTTTTTTGGTAAACAGACCCCTGAAGTTTTATAAGTATGTATAT
This sequence comes from Eonycteris spelaea, assembly GCA_003508835.1. Lineage (NCBI taxonomy): Eukaryota > Metazoa > Chordata > Mammalia > Chiroptera > Pteropodidae > Eonycteris > Eonycteris spelaea. The sequence continues at coordinate 108,192 of PUFA01000579.1, read as the reverse complement.
TAAGACATGTAGCTATATAGATTTATGTTTGCTTTACATTATGGAGTTATGTTTAAATAAGCATAGAAAAGGTCAAGAAAACCCTTTTTCCAGGAAAATGGAGTAGGGTAGGGGCAGTAAGAGGGCTTTTACTTCTTTGTATACTTCTGTGTTATGAAAGTAAAATAATTAAATGTTCACAATACACAAAAAAATAAATAAAATGAAGTGAATTTACTGGCTTGTTATGTTTGGAAAGTCCCTCTTCCTTTCGAACAAGAGAGGAGAGCAGACCTGTGTAGCAAAGGAATGAGAAACCAAGAGGGTTCCTGCCTATGTGTACCTTAGATGAGGCACCTGAGAGTGAGGATAGAGGGTCCGATGGGGGTGAAGGCTTCTGGGCAATGGCACATTTAGGAAAAAAACTTTGGGGTTGGGGGAGGAAAGGACCATCAACCTGCACAAAGAGCCCACTGAAAGAAAAGGGGAAAACAGTGGAAGCCTAGAAAGAGGCCCTGGAAAGGAAGATAAATAATTCTAGGAGGGTGCTAGACACAAATCTATGGTGTTATAAATTGTTTTTATAACTCCTTTTTTTCAGTAAAAGATTCAGTTTCTTCAGATTTGGCTTTTATGTTTGATAAAATTAAGGAAAGATACATTTTCGTGACTTCATGTGTTATACCCGCTTTAAAGTTTTTCTGTAAGTATAGAGGGAAGGATTTAATAAACTAAAATTCCACTTCTATCACTAAATATCCTCAATAAACCCAACAGAGGTGTTTTGTCTTGGCTTTTGAGCCTTTGGGCTAGCATGCCTAGTGAGATGGGCTTTTAAAGTGTAAGAGGTTTAAAAATGTTTCTAGAAGAAAGACACAGCTCTAATAGGTAATGGAAGGGGATGGCCAATGTCTTGGTCAAAATCAGTGATTTGTACCTCTAGAAAAATGGTAGTGGGCCTCTCTGGGCTTGCCATTTGAGATACCAACAAAGAAGGTAGTGAAAGGGAATGACCAGGGAAGGAATCTCTCTGTTGACCTCCCAATTTCCAATGACTTATCCACACACTGGAAAGTTAAACTTGGCTACACCTGTGTCTAAAGTAATGGAAAGTAAAAATAACTCAAGCTATATTTTATTTAGAAACAACAATGCTTTTTCACCTTTACTTTAGATCATGTGAGATCAAAGTCAAAAGTCTGCTAGAGAGTTTGTGCAAAGGCATGACCTAATAGGAAACTTCCTTAAATGCCCTAAAAATCAAAATTTCCTGTGGCTTTGCACCCTGCTCTAAAATACTGGTGTTCCCAGCATCATTCTTTGTACTGTCATCTCATAACTGCGTTCCTACTAACTATTTTGGTTTCTGTTGGAAAACTTAACATATTAGAAAAAAAGTTCATATTACCAAATTAAATACCTCCAGACCCCAGTGGTTTACAGTCACTAAGTCAGCAACCAACATGTATGGAAAACCTGCTCCATAAGTATGCAAAGTGGAGGAGGTAGTCTTAGGGTAAGCTTTAGATCCAGTTACAAAGGAGCGAGAAAGATATACATACAAAGGAGCGAGAAAGACAGGGAGAGAGAGATCTTGCCTGAAAGTAAAGGAGATGAATGTAGATATGAAATATAGCCACACTCCTCCCCTTTCCAGGGATCAGAGGAAGGTGTTGCAAAGGAGCAGGGTAATGCGGCTAAAAAAATGCATAGGGCATTTCTCTACTCAGATAAGTAGATCTTGCCTAAGTGCTGAAGAGTATGATCTGATCTGGAAATGAGTATGTGTAGACTAGTGTTAACCTGGGTCTTGTTTTAATGGGCTCAAGTCCTTGGGGTGGAACAACACATCACCCTCCTATTTAGATTTTCCCTGCTTCATAACCATAGATACAGACTGATACTACAAAACTTTAACCAATTACTTGCCAAGGTGTATCCCTCTTCACAGAGGTAAGAGGGTGGGGATGGCTCCATATGAATTAATCCCCATCCCTGAGAAAACAACTGGAATGCATGTTCTGATCAGCAATAGGGAAGTCAGTAGCATCTTTTGTTAATAAGGGTAAAGTCACAGAAGAGAGTTTACCCCCTTTAAATATGCATTTTCTCCATGGAAACATCATCTGCATTGTTATCTGACTGCAAGGTAAAGTGCTCCTTAGTTAGCTTTTAGCTTCTTTTCTAAGGATTGGTCAATGTCTTGAAGACTCGTGCTCCAAAAAATGTACCTGAAACTTACATAAAGGAAGGGGTAGTTATTGTTAGGTTCACATTTAAAAAAAGGCCTTATAAACCCTGGTTCCAGCCAAATTGACCTCCCTAATTTTCTCTGTGCATAGCCCATGTTTTAGCACCACATTTCCCTCGACACTGTCTAATCTGCCTGGGAAGGCCTCTACTATCACCACAGGTTTAGATCTTTAAGAACCATCTCAAACAACCCTGATTCTGTAAGTCAAAATCTATTTTTCCTTACTCTCTACTGTATGACTTCTTTATATTTATTATTATAGCATTTCTCACCTTCTTTAATGTATGATAGAACAAAAGACATTAACTTTGTGTTGGCAGCTTTCCCTTCTCCCTGTCCTCTATAGATGATCTTCTTTTTGGCTGCATGGGTGTCTCCGAATCCAGCAGCTTATATGGAGACTCCTGGTAGGCTAAATCGGTTACTGGGCTTCTACTGTATAGAGTAGGTGTAATGGACAGAAAGAGCTGAAAATTGCAAGGAGCAATGTGAGTTTAATTAAATTGCATTGGAAAGCAGAGCAAGAGTTTCTTGTTAGAAAAAAATCAATAGAGAATGAAAACGACAAAAAGGAAACAGTTGCAGGGGATGCATTCCAGGGTAAGGTTTTTAGTTGGGAATGAGAATGAGGGGTATAAGAGATATTGGGGGTGAAAATAATGTAAAAAAATGATTTAAATGTTGCTGGGGGTTACAAATTGGCTCTCCCTTGATGTTTTTCAAAGGACTACAGTAAATACTTAAGTGTCCAAACTTTTAAAATTATGTTTAGTTGCTAGACTATGTATCCCGGAATACAATTCTGTGCTGAACCACATAGGACTCCATCTTTGATCTGAGCTATACTTATTTAATTATAATTTGTATACATGTCTTAATTCCCTTTTTAATCTGTTAAAAGGCAGGAGCCCTGTCTTTCACTTTACCATTTCATGGTAACTTTCAAAGTAGGTGCCCAATAAATATTTGTTTAATGAATAATAGATACTTGAGATCTAAAATTACACAGAAAAATATCCTTTTTATTAAAAACAAACAAAAAATAAAAACTGTAGTTAGAAAGGAATGGACTGTCATTTTTCAATCACTAAGAAATGCTTCAAGTCTATGGAGGGAAGGGGTTTCATGCAATGAGTTCTTGACAAGATAACCATACATCTGTGACACTCAATTATATTCATTCTAGCATTTTGTCATTATCTGTTGTACATGCTTTCTAACTGGTTCATCATGAGTCTTATATCTTTTAGGTTTGGGAGTCAGAATAAGCAGACAAAAAGAAAGAGCCAGTTAAGGATATATCTCCAACAAATTTCTTCCATCTTGTTTCTTTGGTAGAAAACAACTTTTAAGCACTTCTGTTTAATATCTGGAAACTGATAAATGATCAGAAAGGGTTTCAAACTTTGTAAGACAGGTGGTCTGACTGTATCTCTGAAAATATCTGTTTTGAGATTTACTTATTATGAATTTAGAATCTCTATTTCACTGCCCTCTGTTGTCCATCTTTAATAAAAAGAATTTCATCCTCATCACCAGACAATATTGTACACTGTGGAAACTGAAAACAGAATCACAGAACTTCATACAGGCAGGAATTAACCACATCTGATTTGTTGTGATATACAGATACAGATACCTATGAAGAACACTAAAAATAGGAAATAAATGAAAAAGAAAGTAGAGAAAACTGATTATATTCATGAGCTAGACAGAAGTGAGTCCAAGTCTCAGCTTTTCTCTCTTAGTTAATAGCAGCATCATTTATTTATTTGCTTAAGTTGAAATTATGAGTTACCCTTTATTCAACCACTTTTCTCATTTCTCTCATCCAATGCATCAGTATCTTGTTTGCTCATCCTTCAATACATATCTAGGATTCATTCACTTTCCTCATCTCCTCAGCTACTACCACAATCCAAGCTTACTATCACATAGCTCCTTAAGTAATAATAATCACTTCCTAACTTGATCTCCTTGTCTCCCTACAATCCATTCTTACCAGGGTAGCCAGAGTTATCTTTTTTATAATGAAAATCTGATCATGTTATTCCCAGCTTAAAACAATCAGACAAAATACAACACTCTCCATTTGCCTATGATTGCTAATAAAAATTAACTTATCGTGGCCCACAGTATGCAACAGGATCTGGACTCTGTCTGCCTCTCCAGCCTCATACAGTACCATCTTCCCTCCTCTTACTGTACTCCATCCAGACTAGCCTTCTTTAGCTTCCTTGCCTATTAACAAGCCTGTTCCTGTTTCAGGACCTTTGCACTTGTTCATTTAATGAGAACCACATTCTTGTAGGTCTTCACAAACCTAGTTCCTTCCTGTTATTCAGGTCTCAGCTTATAGGTCCTTTTCTCTGGGGGGAGTTTCTCGACCACTCAACCAAAAATGGCCTTCCAGTCATTCCTTAACATGACCCTTTTTTATTTTCACTGTTAAGAATTATCCAATGTAATCTTGTGAATGTATTAATTATTTGTAAGTATCTCCCACTCTAGAAGGTAAGTTTCAGGAGAGTAGGAATTTAATCTGTCTCGCTCAAAGGCTATATACCAAACACCTGAAGCAAGTATTCAAAATACCTTAAGTTGAATAAATTAATCTTCATTTTCCGGGTGAGGAAAGCAAGGGTCAGGCCATATGCATCTATAATATCCATCACTCCCTAGGTCAATGTTGGAGTAAGAACCTAGTAGTTCAGAGAGATGGCAAACTGTGAGTCCACTGGTTGAATTTAAATAGGGACATTTGAAGGGGGCATAAAATTGAAAAAATTGAAAATTTCATATAAATATTCAGATTTCAGGTTTTTCTTTAAAAAATCAGAAGATCTAACAATAGTGGGCCTATACTACTCTATAGTAATAATAATTTGGATCTGTCAGGTAGCTGCCTGACTTTAACTGGAGTATGGCTCATTCATTCATTCATTCAATAATTATTTAATGAACATCTACTATGTGTTATACTTTGCTCTATGCTCTTGAGCTATATCAGTGACCAAAAAAGACAAACATCCCTGTCCTTAAGGAGCTTACATTCTAGCATAGGGAGATAGAAAATAATAAGTACAATAAATAACTAAATTATGTATATCATAACAGATAATAATTACTATGGAAAAATAAAAAATGAAGCAAATAAGAAGTATTAGGAGTATAGAAGATAGAGACTGAGTAAAAGAGAATCTTAAAATCATAAAATAGTCAGGGAACACCCATTGATAAGTTAAAATACAGGAAATTGTACAATTGAGGAAAATAAGGGAGTTAGTCATGTGGAAACAGAAGAAGGAAGCATTCCAGATAGAACAGCCAGCAAATACCCCAAGGCTAGAGTGTTTGAAAAGACCCCATTCCTGTCATGTTTGAGAAATAGCAAGGAGGTCAGTGAGCAAGGGAGAAAAGTATTGGAAAGCAGTAAGTTAGAGAGCTACCAGAGTCTAGATCACACAGGGCCTTGTGAGCCCTACTAAGGAGTTGGATTTTATTCCAAATGAAATAGGAAGCCATAAGAAGGTCCTGGAAGAAAAGTGACATATGTGACTCATGTTTTTAAAAGATTTCTGTGATTACTGTATTAAAAATAGATTGAAGGAGACATGTGGGAAAGAAGAAAAACCATTAGAAGTTTATTGCAATAATAGGGATTAGAGATGGTGGTTTGGCCCAGAGTGGTAGTGGTAAGACTTAAGTCACAGCATGTGCGATTCCCAAAGATAAAGGGAATTAAGATCCTATGGGCTAAACCCTTGACAAATGGGACATGGGGCTGAGAGGTCAGTTTTTCTCAATTTCTCCTCCTGAATCAACTATCTTGAAATACTTTCCCTCTTCCAGTGCCTCACTTCCCTTTTCTTTTACTCCTGTTCTCCCTCAGTTTATACTCCCTAACACACATTAGCTTTTGCCTCAGGTTTTTTTATAAGACAGGAGGAAAATCAGGAGCTCAGTTTTGGACATCTTGATTTTGACATCAGTGGTGTTGATAAGTCTGTTGGAAAAAAAAAAAGAACTTGCATTTTGAGACTGAGATCTGGGCCGGAAGGTATACATTTTAGAGTTATCAATGTAAAGACAATACATAAAACTGTAAGATTATAACAGATCTGGCATGAAGTAGAGAGAGTATGGATAGAGATTAAAAAAATAAACCTCAGGACCAAGCCTAGGTCCCTCTAACATTAAGAGGTCAGGGGGAATATGAGGAGGCCAGACAAAGACTTAAGAAAGATGGAGTAGGAGGAAAACTAGGAGAAATGAGAGTCCCTGGACAAAAGCATATTACGTACATATATATATATATGTATATAGTACATATATGTGTATAACTAATGTACGTGTAATATATATATATCATATATATATATATTAGAGAGAGAGAGAGAGAGAGAGCAGAGAGAGAGAGAGAGAGAAGAGAGAGAGAGAAAAGAAAAGAAAAAGAAGGGAGGTGATCAACTGTGCCAAAAGAACTGATTAGGTAAACTGGGAGTAAAACTGACCTAACCATTAATTTAGTATTGTTTGAGGTCATGAGAGACTTTGAAAAGAGCAATTTTGGTGGCGTAGTAAGGTAAATTCTAATTGTAGTAAGCTTTAGTAGAGAATTAGTAGAGAAGAGCTCAAACTGTGATGTGCAGACAACAGTTTATTTGAAGTAGTTTTGCTGTAAATGAGAACAAGGAAATTGGGGGCAGTGGCATAGCATGGGTATGTGGAGTCAAAAGGACGTTTTTTTGGATGACATAAATATTGCCTTGGTGTGGATGCTGATGGAAATGATCCAGTAGAAATAGAGAATTCCATGATATAGAAGAGAGATGGGAGAATTGCTCAGACGATATCCCTGAGTAGGCAAATACGAATAGGATCTAGTGCACAAGTGAAGTGATTGGCCTTACATAGGAACAAGGCCAGTCCATCAATGCTAACAAACTTAAATTCAGGCAGAGTATGGAAATAAAGATGGTCAGTAGGCAGGTAGTTGTAGTGACTTCTCTCCTAATGGCTTCTATTTTTTTTTTTTTCAATGAAATGGAAAGCAAGGGGAGGAGATGTTGGAAGTTTCAGGAGAGCAAATAATGTGAAACAGTCATTTAAGAGGACAGGAGACTGAAATAGAATAAGAATATATAGTAAAACTACTTGGCAGCATTAAGGGTACATTTGAGGTTCATGCTGATGAATTTGAGTGAGAAGCCAGTCAATATTATTATAAATTTTCCATCATCAAGTTTCAGCTGCAAGGATGCAGGTACAAGCATAGATGAAGAGTGGTGTGAGTAAGATGAAGGGAGAAAGTGTCAAAGAATCAAGGAGACATATATTAGAGTGATTATAATGATAAATCATGGAATTCAAACTATGATAGGTGAGAAGAAAACAAAGGGCAGTGAAAAATCTGTGGGATCAGTGGGTTGCAGCTCTGGATGGGAAAAAAGATTATTGGAATTAGGGTATATAAAGAGAGCTAGAGGTGGTGCCAAAGAGTAGAATAAATGAAAATGAGATTATGGAGGGGATTGCTATAGCCTCTAATACTCCAGAATGTTTCAGATGGCCTGCCATAATCTTTTATTACCTTCTTGGACCCCCCAAAAATTTTGAATTTGCAACTCCTGGTATAGGTTGAAACCTAGATATGAGTAAAAGAACCATAAAACAAAAAAGTCACTGAAGTTCGTGTAATGATACAAGGGAATGAAACAAACCAAAACAAATCAAAACAAAATATATTTATGCATATGTGTGTGTACACAACACACACACATGTATATATGAAACCAGTGTTAGCAAGCTCATCAAATGATTTTTCAAATCAATTTTTATATTTATGATTATCAAATATAGTCCATTAATTCTTACAAAGCAGATAACCCTGCTAATTGACTAAACAATAAACATCTGCTTCCTTCCAATAAACAAACTGAATGAAGTTCAAATTACGTAGGTATTCTACAATAGAAGGATTATATTTCTGAGTATTACATAGCTAATGTACAACAATATGGCTATACTTCTAAACATTATGGAATATCAAATCCACTATTACTGAAATTAAAATAAGTTAAAATTGTCACTACTTTGCTATTTAAGTTACCTATAATTTTATAAACCAGTTGATTAAATTTTAGAGGCTAAGAAAATATTTTTCAGGTTATATATGTGTTCCTTTATGCATAATTGATATAAAAAATATAAGGAAATCAGGACTCTCACTTACAACTAAAAAAGAGAACAATACTAATTGCATTACACTTTAGCCTAAACAGGCCACAGAAGCCATTGTACTGTCTCATGACCCTGTTGTACCATCTTGATCTTTTCTGAAGTCAATTAATTCTATAAGATCCAGGGTGTCATTTTTCCTACAAAAAACTATCTGCTCTCCTGGAAATTGCTACCAGAGCAACTGATTTGTTGACACTTAACTTTTCAAGGATCAATATTTAAGTTGGAATTGAATTATAAGAAATGTTCACTGTCCTTGAAAATCTCTTGGTAACCATGATAGGAAGTAGAGTAGGAGGGTGGAAGGTGATTAAAGCTATTTCTTAGAGTCTTAGGAAGACTGGGACAATTACTTTCTTTTTCTAAAGACACAGGTTTCCTTGCAAAATGGCATAGAGCAAATCCCATGGTATATGCTAAATGATTGTTGATTGAAATATAAAACTTCTCTAATATATGCTACATAGGTACTTATAGGTAAGGAACATTTAAGGGTCATTAAAATCAGGCAAAATTACTTTATACTTATATATTTTTTATGTTTTATTATGGAACATTTCAAATATATACAAAACAAAAAGAACAATATAATGAACCCTCATGTACTCATTGTAGAGAGAGATTCAGTAATTAGCAACATGGTGCATTTCTTATTTCAAATATCTCCACCTGCTTCAATTCTTCCAGTGATGTTCCTTTTCTAGATTAAGAATCACACAAATCTGATGAACAGCAAGGCAAATGTCATGCCTCAGAGCTGATAAATGAACTAAGGAACCCTTTAGAAAGAGTTTGTGAGGCATTCAGATTTTGACGAACCTTAGTTACTTCAATGATTACTAAAGGCCAAAAATAGTCTGATTATATTCCCATTTAAGAAGGAGCCTCCTTGTTCTGCTTAATTCATTAGAGAGGTAAATGTTCATAATTGTTTTTGAACTTATAACTGGTTCTCTGTACTTGGCCATTGTGATCCCCAAACATGCAGGTTTCCATAGATGTTCAATTATATTTAATCATTCTTTTCAATATCTGTGAATTCAAATCAGGGTTGCATAAACATGGTTTAAGTCACCCTGTGTTCCAAATTTTTGAGAATGTTATATGTGGGATTTTGTCAAATAAGATTACCCTCATCATTTTCATACTCCTAAGTGCTTCCACTAAAAAAGATTCAAGTAGGAAGGGAGGATGACAGTAATTCTTGGACTGGTACTACCTTTCAAAATATGACTCACTTTTCTACCCTTTCTCTATGAATAACCCACTAACATGCTAAAAATTTTAACTAATTGCTCTGAGATGGGCCAAAGAAAAACAAGCAAAAAAAATGATCAGTTGACTACTGAAAGGTCAAAAACAGTAAACTTTTCTTGCTATGATTCAAATGGGTAAAGAATATTACTAAATATTTCACATCTGCATTTTTAAACACTAAAATCAATAGAGTAATTTAATGATGTCAATGAAACATACAAAAAACATCTATGATTACCTGAAAGTGTTATCAAATTGGGATTTTAGGTGAATATAGATATTGCCAAATTCAGAGACTTTTACAGTACAATTGTACTCTCTTGGCAATGGCATAAAATCACCCATGTGCACTGAATTTCTTACTTGAAACATATTTGGAGTCAGTGACCACCACTAGATCCAAAAAAACATGTTTATTATTCATAGCCAAATACTACCTCCTTTACTTATGCCATTCAAGAAGAGAGCTCTATATCTCTGAGTTGACAAAACACTGTTGTTTCCTTCAGAACAGTGGTTTCCAAACATTTTTCCTCACCAAGGCATACAGGAGTGATAATATTCAAAATTTTATCCACACCTATAAGTTCCAATTACTCCTTAAGACCTGCTGCATAAATAAAATAGATCACCAGTTATGCTTGAATATAAGCTTCTGTTCACTGAAATATCATTCTTCTTTCTTCTACTGATCTAGATGTGAATTGAGAGCCACTAACTTAGATGATATAGTATAGTATAGTATTAGAATGTAAGGAAATGCTCCAAAAAATAAATGATGGGGTTATGTCAAAGGGACAGTTGCACCAATCAAAAGAACTCCCAATGGAAAAATGTGGAAGAATATAAGCTAGAAAATAAAATAGCATTGGATTATAACTCAATGTATAACATAAATATCCATGAGTCCACACTGATATAAACAAATGATTGAATAAATAAGTAACTGGGAGATAAGAGACAAATATCCCATGCAGAAGAATTTCAAATAATTTTATGTAGATACTCCATCCTTGATGAGGTGAAGCATAACTCCCCACTCCTTAAGAATAGGCTGTGAATAACTACTTTCGTCCAAAGAGGAGAGTATTAAAAAGGAGAAATAAAGAAGAGTGACTTTACAATGTAGAAAGATAAATACTACCACCAGCTAGGCGATCAAGGTCAACATCAACAGTGATAAGCACACTGATACTTTGCATCCTTGATATGATGTGGTGAGAATGGTATTTTGTGAGTGGTCTTCCTCACAAAATCATTACCTCAGTCTAACCATGAAAAAAAAATATTAGATAAATCACAATCGAGAAACATTCTATAAAATATCTGAACAGTACTACTCAAACTGTCAAGGTCATCAGACACAAGGAAAGTCTGAGACACTGCCATAGCAAAAAAGGAGCCTAAGGAGACACGACAACTAAATGTAATGCAGTATTCCATATAGGATCCTGGAACAGAAAAAGGGCATTAAGGAAAATCTGAGGAAATCTGAATAAAGTATAGACTTAAATTAATAATAATGTACCACCATTTGTTCATTAATTGTAACAAACGTACCATAGTCACGTAAGGTGTTAATAATCGGGGAAAATGGGTATAAAGTATATCGGAACATTCTGTACTATCTTTGCAATAATTTGTAAATCTAAAATAAAACTGCTCTAAAATTTAAAAAGTTTATTTAAAAGAAAACAGGGACTTTTAGAATACTTTTTAGGGACAAAAAAAAAACTGGAAACAAAGTATATGCACATGAGTAGGGAAATGGTTGACTAAATTGTGGTATCAAAACTCTAGCAAGCAATACAGAATATTATACATTTAAAAGGATGAGTAAACTCTCTATCAACTAGCTTCCACTATGAACTTTTACTAACAAAAGAAAATACAGAGGAATATATAACTCTCCTTTTATTTTGTAAAATAATGAGGAGAAAATCCCCAAGTATATATGTTTGTGTAATTAAAAGAGTCGGAAGGAGATATACAAGGGTGCATATTAGATTGTTAACATTGCTTGGAATAGGGGAATGGGGATAGAGGGGAACAGGGGAAGGAGGAGAAGCAGCAAGACTGGAGACACAAGCAGGGTAGGGTAAGTAAGCAATAATTAATTCAATAATTCATTATAACTGTAGTGCCTGTATATGATGGGCTGATGCTTTGCAAATAAAATTTAAAATTTGTGAAAACAAAAACATGAAGTAAATTGAGTTGGGGAGGGAAAGAGGTCTATTTTAGATTGGCAGGATTTAATGAGGTTGGGGATGGACAGTGTGTAAGGAGGAAAAGAGTAGCAGCACCCTAAAGAATACAGTGTCAGTCGCCAAAGCTGAATTATACCCATTTATCAATTGTACCAAGAGCTGCCCAAGTATATGAAATATTATCACTAAAGGCGCGATGAGAATAATTGCTAGTCTGCCAATCCCCTGTAGTTGTTTGCACCACGAGACTAAACTCACTATTTGCTTCCCCAATACTCTCTCCACACACATAAAAAAAGTGATTCTTAGAGCATCAAGAAGGTTCTCTATTTATACACCACCTTGTCTCCTGGCCTTTTGAACAATGAAGCCTCACCAGGGTCTTCCCAGTACTTTTGATGAAAAGGTAACATAGCCTAGCATCAGACAAAGTCCACTGGAGACAAAAATAGGAAGAGTCTGCATTTCCAAAATGTAAAATCAAATAACAGAGTGCAGGTACCTGGTGAGCAAGATCAGAGACTCCCAAAATGGCAAAATTGAAAAGTGGTTTAAAGGTCATCATAGCTACCTACTTCAATACCTAATGCAGTCTATCTGAGATTCTAGATCCTAGATTTTAGTGCTGGGTGGAGGGAAAGGAAGGATGTATTTTGGAATCCCTCAAGATAAAACAGATTACTTTTCACTGTAAACTACTTGCAAGCAGGATTGCATCCAAGATAACTTCCCTGTATAGCATCTATGAATGCAGGATGATTGTGTCTTTATAGGGATCCATACTGAATATTTAAATATGGTGGACTCACACTCACATTGCAATTCTATGAAAAATTTCGACAGTAGCTTATTTGCTAAAAGATCTCTCAGCAGCATTGGAAGCTATTTTCCATCAACAAGCAAGGAGAGGCCTTGGCCTAAATGATACTTTAGGTTATTTTCATGGCCAGATATCAAGATCATTGGGCCAACTGGCTCTGCAAAAACAATTGTTAACAGAAGACCCTGTGGAGTAGGGGAAGAAATGAATCACAAAATTTTCTAAAATAAATGAACACACATAGTAAATGAGAGTCTCATTTTATAAAAATTTGATACAAATTTGTAATGTAGTTCCAGTAAATCATTAGAATGGAATTTACTGAAGCTCCACATACACCACAACCTTTAAAAAACATACCCACTATATAAGGTTGGGCACACTTGCACACACTCCAGCTCCAATCAAAAGAATACCCAGCTACAATATTGGGAAATATTTTCATGCAGCACTCACCTTAAAACACAAGTGTAGAATCCACTGTCTTGTGCCTCAGCTGAATGAAACCATATTGAATCTTCCTCTTTGCTCATCCTGACCTCTGAAAAGATGATGGGCTCTTCCAAATCACCTTTGTTTTTGTACCACATAAGTCTGAGCCCAGTGCTCTGGGCCATGCTATAGTTGGTGCGAATATAACTGTAGAAAAGGGCACATTTCACTCGGACTGGTTCACCTGCCAAGGCCATGTATGTCTTGAGATCTACTGACCAGTCAATGCAGCCATCCACTGAAAGAAAACCAGATGAGGCATGAGATGCAGTGAGTATTGTGGATAATGGAATGGATAACAATCATTGCCAACGTGTACTGAGGACTATGAGTCAGGCACTATGTCAAGTGCTTTGCACAGATATTTCATTCAATCTTCCTAGTGATCTTATGAGATAGACCAGCATCTTCCTTAGACCTGTGCAAGCAGGATCCCTGCTCTAGCCCTGTATCTCTGGGATATTTCCAATTCCGTACAATAACATTCTGTTTGGGGTTGACTAGATCCTCCAAAGAGCTCCAGCACTTGTGCCTATAGGGTTTCCCTGAGGTCCTATGGCTAGGTCCCAATGCCAGCAGAGTGTGAGACTGAATTGCTATAATCACACTGACATGTTGATTTTAGGTGACTCAAATTGTTTATATAGATGAGACCCTACAAAACAAATACTTCCACAGGACCTCTGTCCAGCCTAGGAGCAGTGCTGAGATTGACATTTATTATTCTTATTTTATAGATGAGAAAACTGAGACTCAGAGAAGTTACTTTTCCTAAGGTCACACACCTAATAAGTGGTGGAAAAACAGTGTCTGATTCCAGAGACTGTGTTTTTTAACCCCTATGCTATACTGCCTCTGCCTATAATTGTGACAAGAACCACTATGCTATTTGCCTTTGGAAAATAAATGCCTGGGTTGGAAGCAGTGGGCATCTAAAGTAATTATTTGCCATTATCTACATGCCAGTTTTCTATGGTATGACCTATTAATAGCAGATACTTAATCGCAGTTTGATTTCTTTTTATACCCTTAGGCCTCCCTTGCTGCTCAGCTGGTATGTGCTCATGGGAATATATTATATTAATGTCATTTTTAATCAAATAATATTAGGTGGGTAAATCTACCATTAAAGAAAGACATACAGAGTAAATTCCCTATTTTCTAGAAGAGTAGAAATGAGACACTATGGCTAATTTAATAAGCCAATCAATACAATTAGCGAACAGTTTTCCTCCAATTGCTTATTTTGAAAGAATTTCATCAAATTATGCTATATTCCTTTATGTTACTTAATTATCCTTTATAAAATAATCTTCTCATAAACTGTATAAACACTGCCATTTTAAAACTACATTTCACTTATGATGCTTCCTTTTTTAAATGTTGAGAACTCTGTAATCCAATGTGTTTCTCTTTTAACCTCAGTTGACTGGAAACTCAGAGCTAAATACAGTGCTCAAGTGTAATAACTATCTAACTTCAGGATTTTGCATTCTCTAGAAGAGGGGTTCTTTACCTGGGGTTCAGGGAAACCCGGGGAGAGGGTGCCTGGAAAGAATTCAAGATTGTTGGCAAACTGTTGTGCCTATGTACATAGTTATACTTTTCTGGGGGAGATGTTCACAGCTCTAAGATCTTTGAAAGGATCCATAGGCCACTAAAGTTTTTGAATTCTCTGGTTACTGGTCGTTCTTTCTGACCTAATTTTTCACTGCCCTGATGCATATGGGTTTTATTATAAATTCCTTCAAATCCTCTTATAGTATATGAAGTATTCATTAAAAACCAATAATCAAATAAATAACTCATTCTAAATTTATGCTGTGGGACATTGAACTTTCCTTGAGGATTCAGAGGGCACGAGATTCATCACTCTGTATTTTGATGACCATTGCATACTGTCAAAGTCAAGAAAGTACATCTGGTTTGAACTAAATATGTACCGGTCACTTGCTATCTCTTGAGGGACTTTTTTATTCACTCCCTGGTATCAGTTGTTTACCTGTCATTTGTCTCATAACTGTCTAGAACAAAGAAAGGGAAATCTGCATTAGTTGAACTTTCTGGGTCATGGTAAATTATTGATGATACATCTCTGGATGAATTTAATTTTAATATTTATTGTTTTTATATAAATGAAATTTTTATTATTCCTTTTTATGGATTATCTGTTACTGTTCCCACGCATTAACATAGCTGAGAGATAATATAAATGTGTTTTTTTTTTTTAGGAAATATATATTTTTTCTTAGCTTTATTTTAAAAGTTCATTAATACAAAGAAAACATGAGCATAACTTTAAAAAACTCTTTAATATTCCAGTTTTTGTTTTCCCCTAACCATAAGGTACATAGAAAGTGCTTTTGAATCAACAAATTTGTCTTGGAAAGGTAGCTTCAACCTCTATAATTACCTAATTGATAGGAAAAATAAAATTTTCAGAATGATTTTTCCGTTTTCACCCTAAATCCCTTTAGTTACCTCCTCTAAGTGATCTTTTGCATAATCTATACTTTTATAATGTTAACAGGCTGTTTGGCCCATTAGTTACAAGGCATGGTTGGTATTGAAGATAATCAAAGTATCTGTTACTGTGATAAAACAATCATGCTCAAAAGCAGTTGAAGACATTCAACTGCCATTACAGTTAGCTTTATTATATAGACCTTGAGGGTACACTGAGAATTCATTTCCTTTTAAGTACTATCTGAGAAAAATGTCTTTGATCCAATAGATTCATGGTTCCTTTTCTTCTGTTCCCTTGCTTTAGGTAGCAAAGAGGGCATATTTAGTTTTAAGATAGTCAGTAGACAGAGAAAATATATGTGATAACGGGAACAACAATTTCCAAACATTATCCCATTTATCTTTTTCCTTTGATATTCCCCATACGAGATGACAACATAAGTGACCTGAGGAAATTTTCCCCAAAAGTTAAACAGAAGATATGATACCAGGGATCCAATAAAAACCTACCTGCCACCAAATCTTATCCCACATCATCTAGAGAGTACTGAACCACTATTAGATTCCAACAAGTGCTATGATAGCTATATAAATATATCTATCTAGATTTATAACTATATCTATATCTGTATCTATATCTATAAAGAACAAATTTAAGAAAAGATGAAATGCTGCCATTTGCAGCAACATAGATGGACCTCGAGAAAACCATGTATCACTTATATGTGGGATATGCACCTAAAAGTAACAAATGAATAGGACAAACAAGCAGAGATTCATAGACATGGACTATAGACTAGTGGTTAAGGGTGGGGGAGGGAGCGAAAGATAGAGTTAAAGGGGTCTAATATGTGGTGACAAAAAGAAATTTAATTGTGGGAGGGGAACACACAATGCATTGTGTGTGTGTGTGTTTGTGTGTGTGTGTGTGTGCCTTACTGTTAAATTGTGTACCTGAAATTTACTAGATTTCATTAACCAATGTCACCAAAAAATAAATGTAAAATATAATAACAGATTTATTAACAGATTTATAAACAGTATAATACACATTTTAATGTGTGCACTTTGATACAGTTTGAAATGTGCTGAATAGTATGATGTATTATTATTGAGTTGCTATTCTTAGGAAGACAATCCAGGAGTGGAGAAAGAGGGGTGGAATAGGATATAGTACATTTATTTTTAGATTTGGAACTAGTGAAGTAACTAAAAAGGGCATACTGAGGTAAGAGGCCTGGAAAGTCTGGTGGCAAGGCAGCATGAAGTGACTAAAACCTTGAAGTTAAGAGACAAGCATCAAAAGGTATGAAAGGGTCACAGAAAGGTAGAGGATGAAGGTCACGTACAGCTTAATTAGCCAAAGGCCATTCCAGGAATCAGAGATAGTGCCATCTGTAGTCACCAGTGCAAGTGACATTTCTGTCATGAGGAGTTTGCAATAACATTCCACATTTTTCAGTCTCTTGCATGTTGACACCCCATACATATTTGGCAAATAGCTGAATAACTAGAACTGTGATGTAGCTAGCAAGAGTGGACAGGTTGGGTCACAGTGGAAATGAGTAGCCCACAGTGGAAGCCACCCTGCAAGTCTGACCTCATCAGCACAGGCCTCTCGTCCAGAGAATAATCCAGCCCTATTCTGTTCATAATGCCAGTGGCACCTGTTTTAAGTTGGCCCACAAGGGCTCCTGACAAAAGTGGTTTCTGATCAGATTGGATTCTCCCACAGGTGGTTTGATAACTGGGTTTCAATGTCCAGCCATAAGTATAGATAGAGGCACTGCAGGAAGCCCTATCTAAAACGTTTATCTAAAAAACTGCAAAATTCTGCAGTTGGATTGAAACTTGCTACAAAGCAAATCCAACAAAAGTATAAGTGTGCACCTGTCCCTCTGTTTCACAATCACTTGGAATGGTTATAAACATTCCAGTAATTCCATTGAAAAATACCTCATATTTCTAAATTAATCATTCTCTGTTTGCTCTTGAGTATTATGAATAGCACTTCAAGTATTTAAAAGAACAATTGTGTTTCTTTGGATTCGCATCTCTACTCCTTTGATTTAGTTTTCTATAAGGCTACAGCTATTACTCTTGGTTTAGTCTCGTTGGCAGAAACGCTTTAATATCTGAGTTATCCAAAACAATTATAATTGAGCAAAAGAAGCCACTTCTTTAAAACCCAGGTTTCTATTTTAATTTCTTTCATTCCAATCTTAAAAACAAATGTGTGTTCAGGAAGTCTGACATTAAGATTCAAAAACGGGAGTGTATGAAGCATATAAAGGAACATGACAGTGTCCATGCAATTTATGTTTCCTAGAGGATACTCCTAGAGGTAAAAACTAATGCAATTCCCTGGAAAGTACCCTGGGTGACCAAAGCAAACCTATTTGGCCTCATTATAAATAAGTGTTGGCTTCCCTTCAATACAACCTGGAGAGCAAATTCTGCCAACCTACCTACTGTGAAAACAAAACCCTGAGATAAGTCTATAAATCCCTAAAAGATGTTATTATCAACAACGATTGTAATATTATTTTATAAAACAGATTATCATAAGCAATAAAATTACAGACTCTAATAACTATTACAACTTTCATTGTGGTAATAGGATACAAAGCTATGAAAGCTATGTAAACAATTGCCAATTTTGGTTTAGTTTTTTTTTTTTTTTTTGAATTTCCAATTCTGGATTTTTGCTCCAAATTCGAAATCCCTTAAGTAAAATGGCTAATTAGGATACAAAAAAATATGAAAGTTCCAGATATCTTGAGGACATTCATTACAACTTAAGTCCTTTGCCTGGGGCTGTATACCCAATGCTAGTTTATTATGTTTGCAATTAATAAATCTATTTTGTTAAGCCAGGTGTTTTCTTGTAACTATCTCAACTAAAGTCCATTCATATATATGGCCAGCTCTGCGTTTTGCAAATCAACAGGACAATTGTGGGGGGCGCAGTTCACCGAAGGACCACTAGAGGGCAGGCTGTCCAAGTTTTTCTGTAGCACTTAAATTTTTCCTCCCTAACCTCTGAAACTAAGGATTTGCTATCTGCCAACACTGGTTGCTCTGGAGGGATCCCAGCACACTGCAGGGAATGCACCATTGTGGGTGACACAGGGAGCCAAAATTAAGCTTGCACCTGAGATATTGCTCAAACTGGGTAACCAGGATACATACACACCAGGTGGATGATCCAGCACAGAAAGGTGCAAAAGCAGTTACTAATATTCATTGAGCCCTTACTACAGAACGGCTAGCACTGTGCTAGGTGCTTTGTATGTATTTTTCTCATTTCATTATCACGTCAACTCTGGTATGTAGGAACTCTCATTATTCCCATTTTACTGAAGACAAAAAAAAAGTTCAGAGTTTCAAAGATGTGCTCAAGATCACTCAGGTTATGGCGGCAGAGTGTGGACATCAATCCAGGTAAGTTGAACTCCAGAACCTATGTTCTTAATCTCTATACGTTCTATGTACTGCCTCCTATACTCCTCATCTAAGCTCATGAGCCCATTAAATAATAAAACTTACTTGGTGCTATCCAAGTTGTCATATGTATCCCAAAGAGCACATGCCTGTCCAGTAGAGTAAACCTTCCCAAATGAGTGATATTATATCCCTAATTAATAACTATTGTGGGAATAACAGCCATCAAATAATGTATGTCAGTTATTTATCTATAAACTACACACAGTATTTAAAGAGTAATGAATTATTATTTGTGTACTTGATTTAACCTCTGAAGATCAGATCTTAACCTTGGATAAATATTATTTGACACATATTTATTTATTTAAAATTAAATATCTAGGAATGATCACCTAATTCCTAACATTGTAAACTAGGAATAGCATTGTGTGGTTATCTTAACATTTGTACTTATTATTATTATTAATTGAACATAATGTTATTCTTCTTAATACTTTAATGTGAGAAGTCGATGCTTTCTGCTTCTCTCTTTGCTCTCCTCCAAACACATACTTAAAGACAAGTTTCTTCTTATTTATACTAATCATGGTGGAGGCTGTCTACCTCAAGTAGGCAGCCCCAAGCACAAGAAATCAAATTCTTCAAGAAGTGAGTGGCTTGAATCCCTGCTGCTAGACCCCTGCCTCCTTGTCCCCAGCCTGGACATATGGACAGAGAGCTGTTTCTTCATATTCTAAAAAAGTTCTTTTGGTGGAAAAAATAAAAATTGAATTTTAAAAAATTTCATCTGTGCATTAGTATCTGTCAATAAAGAGAATATCTTCTACTCCAGTTCTATAAATACAATGAATGATTCTTGCTTCAGGTTTTAAAAGGCATTTTTACTTTTTTTTATGAATTAGATTATATGCTTTTCTTTCACACTTTTACCCCCTGCTATTCCTCAATGAGAAAGCTCTGCCTAAATGAAGTCTTTCATCTCCTTTTAACCTAGTTATTACGCTTAATAATGGGCTGGCAACCATCTTCATTTCCCTTTCATTACTGGATCTGTGCTATGCTTTGTCAAGATCATCCCTTCGATCTTTATGTGACAAATGAGCCTCAATTACGTTGTGAAGATGAAGCCATATGAGGCATTACAGGTAAATCCTCAACTCTTGATTACCTGAGGCCTGATTAGCCACCTTGGGAATTAGTCACTAGCCAGGAGCTTTTCTCAGATGCACTGATGTTAATTTGAAGGCTGCAGCAGCAAATGTGCCTGTGGGAAGGCAGGATATCAGCAGTGCTGGCCAAACCCTCTAGCAGGCTTTCTACTGCTCCTTCAAATCCAGGATGCTTAGCAGTGAGCTTATCTCTCACGCTAAATCTCCATCTCCCATGTGTGCAGTCATCCAAGCCAAAAACTTGCCTTTCCTTTCTCACTGACCTCCCCCTGCTCTTCCCGTAAAACATTAAAATTGTCATTTCTAAGGTTACTCAAATTCCTTCCTTCCTCTCTGTCCTCATAGATATGAAAGTCCAGACTTCTCATATCTTGCTTGGACCATTGCAATACCCTCCAAATGATCGTCCAACCTTCCATTCCAACCTGCTCTTAAAACTGCTACCAAAGTGATCTTTCTGAAGTATATGGCCATGTCCCTCTAGTACTCAAAACCTGCAGTGGCTCTCGACATGCACATTCCTAAGCTTAGCTTCCCTGGCTCAATGGAGCAGGGACTGCCTGTCTTTTCTGCCCCCAGCCACAACTCTT
Organism: Eonycteris spelaea; assembly: GCA_003508835.1. Taxonomy (NCBI): domain Eukaryota; kingdom Metazoa; phylum Chordata; class Mammalia; order Chiroptera; family Pteropodidae; genus Eonycteris; species Eonycteris spelaea. Next base: position 87,265 of record PUFA01000579.1, on the reverse strand, counting down.
CACACATCCTACACTTCAGTCATGACTCACCAATCCCTGACCATGCCATTCACTTCTGATTCCTACCACTAGGATATCTTTTGTCCCTGTGCTTATTTATTGAGATCTCATACATCCTCTAAGAATTAGCTTCAAATGTCACTTCTATCAAACTGTACTTCATTATCCCAAGTGAATTATTTCCCCTGTTGTACTCTCACCATGTATTTGTGTACACGTCTCCTTCCCAGTTAGATGACTGTCTCTTTTACTTTGTATCCCTAGGACAAGGCCCAGTGCACTGCACATAATAGGAACTCATTAAATCTTTATGGGATGAAATAATGTTTGTTTTCCAAGTTCACTGAAATCGAAAGTTGTTTGCATTTGTCAAAGACACACTAATATTTCTCCTCCTGCTGCTACCCACCAGATCAGCAGTGTGGCAAAACTCCAATAGGAATGTCCGGGGACAGGCCCCAATGTACAAAATACGTTCAGCATAACAAATGACTACCACCTTTCCATTAGCTATCATCACTAGACACAAGAATAAAAAAAAAAATGAAGTCTCTGTCACATCCTTGCTCCAGAACTTACGATTCCATGATTCCCTGGCAAATAAGTCAAAATCACCCAGTCTATTACCCAAGCCTTGCCAAATCAGGCCCTACTCTATCCAAATGGCTGCCATTCTCCAAGAGAAAAACCCTGCTCTCGACAGGCTGACCTCCTCCCTCCATGTCCTACCTACCCCTTCTTGTCAGAGAACAGTTGTACTGCGGGCCCTTGCTCACTCAACTCTTTCCTGTCTCTACTCTTATACAATTTCTCCCAACTTCCACGCCTCTCCAAGCCAAATCCTAGTCACACACTGAGCTTAGTTTACCTAGGTATCAAGTTAGAAGTGGCATCCAACTGTTCCTACAGTATTGATTGACACATTAGTGATGATCACAGGCTTCTTAATTTTTCTTTTCTTCTGTTCATCTCTTCTTAAGCACCTCCCAGACCAGACACTTAATAGGTCTTTCTGGATATAGGTTTATATATTCTCATCCCAAGAGACCTTGCACAATTAAGTAGTAGTGGAGTGAACTGCTGTGGTTAAGTAATTTTCATGTTTGTTGGAGGTTAACCTTTGTATTCTTGAAAATCTTTTCAAAAATGTCTGAGTTCACTTTTTGACCTAGTGAGTAGAAAATCGTGATGAGAATGATATCTTTCTGGATTGACTGAACACTTGTTGGGCCCTCAGGATTACCACCCTACACTCCAATGCCAGGGAAGTATAAGAAAAGGGCATGGCAACATGAAAAGAGCATAGAACTAGCTGGAGATCAGAAACCCTGGGTTCTCATTCCACCTTTTCCTTCTGAAGGAGATACATAATCTTAGGAAAGTCAGTTAGTCTCTACTACCAAAAGAAATAGAAGCATTAAACTATACATATTCTAACCCAGCACCAACAGAACAGATTATTTGATGGTTAGTGAGGTCTTTGGTCATGAAGACAAACTACACATGTGCTAAATTTGAAAATTCCTCTCAGCAATCTTTGAGTTTTTCTTAATTTCAAAGTTACAGAGAACTAAAATGAATAATATTACAAACTCCCATGATTTCACTAAATTTTATAATGTTAAATTTTTTTTCCAACTTGCTTTCAGTAGCTTTGTTTTATTAAAGAAATAAAGCATTGCAGATATAGATAATGTCCCCTTTAACTACCATACACGGGCCCTCTTTACCTCAAATCCTTGCCTGAAAGTAATCACTCTTCTTTCCAACTCTTACTCTTGCCCTACATAGATACTCTGAAGAAAAAATATTGTAGTGATTAAAGGTTTGTCTTACAATGGGGACTTGAAACTTTGACTTAAAAAGCCAATTAACTGAGATCTCTTATGAGGTGGGTTCAGTCAACTGAGGTCTAATAGAGTGTACTTTGAGGTGTGCACACACCCCACACATCTGCATCCTGTACCTCACACACAAAGGTGTAGTGGGGGCCAACCTCAGAGGCTATAGAGGTTTTCTGCCCAAAGTTAGTTGTTTCCATGGCATGTGCTACCGCACAGATTTCAGGATAAGACCTCTGGTACTGTTGGAGTTCTGCTCTGTCATAGAGAAATTTCTGATTCATAGCAGAAACACGATTGTTACTCATCAAATAACAAGGCTCTAAAAATCATGGGGCACATCTTCTATCTACACTGGGCTGCCCCTATTTGAAGTCAAAGTCTGGATCAACTAGGATATATAGATTCCAAAGTAAGTGCAGATTAGGACTTAGTGTTTTTCTTCTGATAATTTATTTCCCTCTCCATTTGCAAGTTTAGCACACCATCCAGCTATGGTAATCCCCTCCTCCTGCCAATAATAGAAGCTTTCCCCTGGGCTCTGTGAGGGGTCTGTGAAGATTAAATATATCAGTACACTTTAAGTGCTTAGAACAGTGCCTGGCATACAAATAATGCTCAGTAAATCTTTCCTATTACTATTGTGACTACAAACTACCATTACTACTTCTATTAATTACATATCTGTTTTGTTAATTCTTATCCTGTACATCTCAAGCCTTTATATATAATATACATTATTTCAATAAAATTGCCTTTTATATCATCTTTATATTAAAGTTAGATTACATTTTTTTTTCCAAATTTGGGTCATTTCAGGACATCGAACAGCCATTATGAAATATTTTAACATGATATATATTTTCATACTAATTCTATGTTAAAGTATAGAGTAACATGAGTCTATTACTCTATACTAGAAACATATTATTACTCTATACTATTATAATATGTATACTAGGTGCTATAATTAATATACTATAAAAATTGCAGATCATATTCATATTTTAAGTGATATATATTTATTTTATTGCAGGTTATATATCATACTTATAATTTATAAATTTGCATATATTTATGTAATGTGTTTATTTTTATCTACATAGTCATATAATGTATATTTATAAATTTTTATAAGTAAACATATTTATAAGTTAATCATAATAAATCATATGAAATTGTTGTTTTTATAAGTCAAACAGATCGAATACTGACAAATTTCATGATTCATCCTAATATATGTATGTATTGCACAAATATCATAAATTTTAATAAACATTCATTATATAAAATTATAAATATCCTAAAAAAGGATAGGATAAGTTTGAGGTCAGCTGTACTAGTTGATAAGTATTTTTATTATCTGTCAACGTAAACTGGTCCATGCCAGGACCCTTTAATAGCTTCATAAAACCAGCAGAGCTTCTTCGAGCTCCAGACCTGAGCAATGGCTGTGCCCTATGTCTAGTACACTGTTCACTCAGATATCCACATGTCACTGGCTGCCAACCTCTCACTTATCTGTTCAAATAAATTGGTGAGGAAATTTACTGATTCCACATGATGGGATTAAAGATGGTTCTGACAACCACCATGGACTCACATCATTTCCAGACGCAGATCCCAGACTGAGCACTTACCTTCCTTCCCCATTCCCTAAGCACACAGATCTCAATACACTGGAACCATGCTCATGTATGCACCGAGAACCCCAGCCTCATCCAGTCAGTGGAGAAAAGATGGTCACAGAAGAAGGAAGCAGTTTTCCCCTCGGTCGCCTGCAACGGCAGCCTCCCCCCACCCCACCCCCATCCCCCACCCCCACCCCCCCATCCCCCCACCCCCACCCACGACGCTGCCCAGTACTTGATTTACAGACACTCCGCTCCACCCACCACCACCACCACTTCTGTGGCTCGGGGCTGCGGAAGCCGTGAGGTGTCTTGGGAGTGCGGGTCGGCCTTCGTGGCCTGGAGGCGGAAATGTCCACGTTACTGGCGCGGTAGAGCGTCACTGTTCAGCGACCGCCAGAAGCTAATGCGTTCTGGGAGAGCCAGACGCCGACTGGGCCCCTGAAACCCGTGTCGGACTCCGGGGTGACTTGGAGGTGCGGCGCAGGGAGGGTAGGTACCTGTAGCGCTGACGTGGCCGAGACCGGTGTTCGAGGCAGCGCCACCCATTGCGAATCTATCCCATCTTTCCCCACCAAGGAAATTGCCACGTTCAGAGCTCTTCCTGGATATAGCCTACATCTGCGTAGTGTTTGCGCCATAATCAGTTTCACTCTCCAGGATGTTGACCTCACTTGCTCCCCTCTCGGTAATGGGTATGTTTACAAGATATTCCATAATATTACTATGTGCACTTAGGCTAACATGAGAGGATTCGTATGTGTCACTGTGCCCAGGTACTGATTGTTTCCATGGTAAAATATGTATAATATATATATCCATAATAATATTGGTAGTTCTATTAATGTTATAATGTCATAATATTAGTTGACCAGGCAGCACCACCAGGAAGGCTTGTGGTATGCTTTACCTTTTGTTAATTAGGGAAACTTGTGCATCCATGTTACTATTTATGTTTACATTATTTTTTATTTATATTATTTTATTATTTTACCTTATAGCACATATTATTATAATTAAGTCATAATTGAATGATTATATCATGAATTATTCATTATAATGAATACCACGACTGTTAACTAATATTGTCTATCATAATCATATTATTTATTACAAGTGTTATAGTAAGTACAAAACGGTTTTAATAATTTACTAATAAATATAATGAATAATAAATTATACTGCTAAGAGACCCTTATATTAACTTTTTCAGCTCGATAGAATCAAAATAACTGAGGAAAAGCATTAATGAAGTTACTTGCATTATTGTGATATTAAAAAAATTTATAGTAACTACCATTCCCAGTAACGCTGGTGTGGTATTTTCCCCTGTGGGAAATGGTATAATTATGTCAGATAGTTAATGCTAATGTTATCATTACTATTATTATTGCTACTACTAATGTTATTTTAGCATCTATCCCAATGATAGATACCAATATAAAAATTATCTGTTCCTGCCTGTGAAATGGAGATTTTTGGAAATTAATAATTTTCATTATATTGATATTATAATCATAATTAATACCACTCTTGAGAATCTTGTCATGCATCTATGAAATGGACATAATTATGAGGCATCACTGATATTATTTACATTTATGTTGGTACTAGATTTGCAATTAATGCTACTATTAGGAATGAGTGTTTCTTGTAAACTAGGGAGAAATTCACACCTCACAGGGTTTTTGTCAGATTTAAATGAGTTAGAACCTGGTACATAGTAGTAATTATAGTAATAGTAATACCAGGAAATTTTCTTAACTCCTCATCATGTATCAGGCACTGCTTTAAGTGCTTCACATGCATTGACTCATTTAATCTTCATGACAACCTTATAAGTAAGATAGGTACTAAATATATCCCTAGTTTACATTTGAGCAAACTATAACTCAGAAAGGTTAAACATTTTGCTTCAGGTTCCACAGCCAATTTTAGTCCACGTTCCATTCTCTTAACTACTACTATTCTCTCGGGTATTAATGGAATAATTATCACATGTAACTAATATTTTTTCAAGTTATTGTATTATTATTATGATATAACAGAAGAGAGAGGGTTCTTTCTTTTCATCATAAAATGGTATAGCACATACAGTGGCTGGTGTTAAAGTTGCTGATGTTGGGGATCCAGGCAGAGGTGGGGTGCCTAGTGTGGAGGTAGGGAGATTAATCTCTCCCTCTTGATATTGTCAGGAGACTCATTTGAAGTAGCTTAGGCCAAAAGCACACAGCACTGTAGGTGCATAGTAAACACTTCGCAAAGATTCATTAATCCTTCATAATCGGGCTTAGCTTCCTAGTAGCCCAGGTTTAAAAATAAAAGCAAGCAAACTTTAAAAAGGAAAAATGCAAAGATAGTGCTTAGTTAATGAGTGTTCTTTTCTCTCTCCATCTTTGGCCCCGCCCTCTTCACCTTTATCTACCTGGCCTGCCCACCTTGTTCAAAGGAAGAGACATCATGGCCATAGCTTGTTTTTTATGGCTGTTTATGCAGCTAGTATTTGACATCACACAGTGGCACAAGGCTTCCAGCCTGCATGTCTACAGTATATACTTGGATAAGGTCCAGCTCAATCAATATGGCCTGGAATACTATGGAGGAATGGAGTAAGTCTCTTTCTCCTCATCCCTGGAGGAGGAGGGATGAATGATGATGATGTCTGAATGAATGAGGCATTGAGAGGAGCAGGGGAAATTGTTAATGGATAGAGATTTGTCATCCCTTCCTAGGAAGGAACTGGAAGCAAGATACCCTCTAGAAGTGGTGAGAGATTGAAGGTAAAAGACTTAAAAACAGGATGTACTAAAGTGAGAAACAGTTAGAACTTCAGGTACACCACCTCAACACTAGTTAGAAGGCTTGATGAAAGATCTCTAGAAGGTGAAACAGAGAGAGTTGTTTACCTAGACATGCACACTCAGTCCAGTTCACAATTTCCTGTTAATGATTATTTATCTACCACTGAGTCTGGGCATTTTGGAGAGTCTTTGAGAATAACACAGCCCAGACTGTCAGAGTTAGTCATTGGGACAAAGAGCCCCAGCCTTGGTATCTCTTCCCATGGAGACCAGACCAACCCTTTCCTCTCCTTCAGTGTCCCTGGAAAACCAGAATTAGATTCAGAGGCCCCATTTTCCTGCTGGTCTCTGCTTTGATTTTAGCTGTGCCCCAAACCACTCCTGAGCAAGCTTGTTGTTATTACCTACCATATATCTAGATCATTCAATGTAACTCAGACAACAGGTGATCCAGGACTCCAGATATGTCCCTACCACAGAAGTCTTACCATGTGGTTCCGAGGGCAGGTACTGCTCCAAGTTAGGGCAGGGAGGAGGGTCTCCATACTCTTTTAGGAGACTTAGGAATGGGGAATTTTCAGTTCCAGAAATGTAAGGGCCCTCCTGAACCATTTCTACCTCTTCCATCCTCTCTTCCAGTCATTGTACCTCAACTGGGTCCATCAACTTCAGTAGATCATAAATAGTTAAGAGTTTTACCATTGCCAGGGTATGCTTATTATTGTCTCCTCATACACACACCCAAACTCTCCAACCAAAACATAAGCTCTTATACTCTGCTTTGGCTGAGGGTATGGGGTGAGTCTTTGGAGCCTGATGTTCCTAGTAAAATATTAATTCTCTACCCCCAACACCACAGACACTCTTATATCAACAGAAATCCTACAATGACCCTCCCAAAGATGCCTCATCCTCACCCAGAACCTGTAAATATGAATTTTCTTCTGTGATAATGGTAACTTATATACCATAGTTGACCATGAAATTGGGAGGTGATTCAAGTGGACTTGACCTAATCACATGAATGCCGCAAAACAAAAAAGTTTTCTCCAACTGCAGAAGAAAGGGATGTCAAAGAAAGTTGAAGTGTGAGAAGCACACAAGGCAGGATTGCTGGCTTTGAAGATGGAAAGGACCACTTGAGGAGGGATGCAAGCAGCCTCAAGGCACAAACCTGCCCACACTTTGAATGAACATGGAAAGGGATTCTCCGCAGAGCCTCCATCCAAGAGTCCAGCCCAACTGATACTTGACTTTGACCTTGTCAGAACCTAAGCAGAAAATTCAGGTGAGCCCACGTGGATTTCTGACCTATCAAACAGTGAGCTAATAATGTTTTAAGCTTCTAAATTTGTTGTAATTTATAATGGCAGCAATAGAGAACTAATATAACTTCTTAATCCCTACCCCTTTCTTCCTTTTCCCTTCATAAATTATCAAGGCCTGAGGAGGCCTCACACATCAGTTGTTCTCCTTGTCTATTTAGGATGAAGACTGGTTTTGCCCATAAGGTAGTGTCCCCAGTCTCTTACCATGCTGCCTTTGCCCTGCTCAAACTCTTTGTGCTCAAGCTTTCCACACATGCATTGCCCATGGAGTTTCCCCCAACTATCCTCCCAGACTGCCAAGAACAGCTGATTCTCTGCTCACCCAAGGCATCCTTGCATTCTGGTGCTGATGATTGGCAGACCACAGGATGCCCTTGTCCAGGGACACTGTGCTGACTCTCTTGGCATGGTCTTTGCCCTCTCCAAGGTCTTTAAGTGTTGGGAAATGCAAATCTCAGAAATGAAATATGTTGTACTTCATTTAAGCTTAACTGAAACAAGGTCTCCTAGAAATAATATGACAGTTCTGTGACTGCTCTCCCTAGGTGGTCCTGCAGATACAGGGGCTGCTCTCTGTGACTTCCAGCTGTCTTTGGTCCCTCTGCCTTTATTAAGGTCCCTGTTGCTTCTTTTCCCTTTTTAGGATAGAAGAGAAGGACAAGAGGTGGGAAGGGAAGTGATATGCTCCCTCTACCCACAGGTGCTGCCCTGCCTCTCTTGCCCAGCCTCCTGCTCGAAAGCCAGTGATGCATGGTGCCTGTGGTAGATGCACATCAACCACTTCATCAGCTTAACAACGCCACATGGTACAGCTGCCTACCCAAGAAACCCGGGAAATGTGATGAATTGTTATAGTTTCCAGCTGTAAGCTTTACACCTGGCTATAGACTCACCATGACTTATTCCCTTTCTGAGATGATCTAATATTCTAATATTCTGTTTATTGATATGATTGCTTAATCACGGGTATAGTCACTTTAGACAATTTCTTAAGCTGTAAATTTAAAATATGCATACTTGTCTGTACAAGTTATTGCCAAATCTAAGATTTTATTTTACCCTATTTATAAGTTAATAAATTAACCTGTTACTGTTTAATGGATGCTGATGGAAGAAGACGACTTTTGAATTAGAAACAATGGAGTGATATTATCACTATGAGACAGCAAGCAGCATGAACATCAACATATTTACATAGGTTCTCCTTGTCCTAGAGCCCCACAGGAATGACACAGAGCAGTCCAGGTAGCTGCTGTGCATTAGAATCAAGGAACAATGAGCTTGGGGGACCCACAAATTTGTAGCAAGCAGTAAGTAAGCTCACTTTTTGTCCTAAGATACATGTCTTCATCCCTCAAGGTTACATGCCGCAAGCACAGCCTTGAGAAATGGCTAATGTAAAGAGTGGACAAGCCTCACATTCTAGGCATGCCCAGCAAGATGTGCAGGAGCATGAGAGTCCTCCCCAACAGTTATACTTCAATAAAATTGACCCCCAAAATATCCTGTCTGACAGTATCCCCCACATTAACAAATCTTCTTCCTCCTCTTAACTCTTCATTCACTTGTTCCCTATTTCATCCACTACCCACACTCTTGGTGCTATTCCATTTCCATTGTTCTAGCTATCCTCACCATATCCAGAGCATGGACTCTAAGCCAGAGAAGAGGTGGATTCAGAGATATCTGGGATTTGGTTCAGTCACGTTGTGAATCCTCTGGAAGGATTTCTTAAAGCATGAATCATCTGTGGTGGTGGTGACCTAGGAGGGGAATTCCATGTTTGTCCAGCACTAATTTCCACCATCAGGGTCCATATGTTCCAGGCAGAGATAAGAAACTAAGGCAAGCCAGGTAAGTTGGTGTAGAGCTTAAAGGGAGTGTGCTCAACAGGGTCTGCCTATGCGATAGTCACACATACATACACACAGAGATGTTGACTATTTTAGTTAGTACTGAGCTTATCAGACTTTCAACCTAAACAAGAACAAATGGTGATATCATGACCAGATATGCTTTCTAACATGGTGGAGTCTAGATCACCTTCATCCATAGAACCCCAAAATACCCAGCAGTAGAAAAGACTTCCCTTCAAAATGCAAACCAAGCCTTGTCCTCTATGCAACAGGGGGTAGGGAGTGAGGAGACAAAGGGAGGATGGGGTGCATGGGGGGCCAAGGGGGTCTGTTATCTCTGTGACTTACCATGAGCCCCACATTCTTCCTGACTTTTATAATCCCATTCCCTCTCTCCTTGTATATAATCATCTTTAGGGATGTCCCTATGTGTCTTCTGCAGTCACATACATAGACCTTATACTGTATGTCAGATGTGGGTGGTTCCAGAGAACTTTCCCCAGGGAACCTCCTCCCACAGGCCCTAGAGGTCCCTGTCACAGGGTCTGTAGAGACAGTGTAGGATATCTGCTGGGAATGTATTCTGCCTCTAGAGATATGGTAGTTCCCATGGTTAGATGGGACCATTCTGTTTGAAGTCTAAGGTCAAAAGGGTGAATTCTCTGATTTGAATATCTTTTCTTTAGCAGAGGTGGGCCTGAGAGAGTGTCTTGGACACCTCCAAAACCTGAACTTTCTTCTTTAAATCTTCCTTTCTCTTTATCTTAGTTCTGCTGGCTCATCAACTCCCAAATGAATATGAGCTTGACATCTCCAGGATAAGTCCACCATTCTTTTCTTCTTTCTTCTTTGTGCCTTGCTTAATGCTGCACAATTTCCAGCCAGTGTCTGGACTTCCCTGAATCCTACTTAAATAAACAAACAAACAAATAAATAAATAAGCAGGGCTTTATCCAAATAGTCACAGATCCAGGTCTTTTTGGACCCTTTACACTACTCTTTGCCTATTTCCAACAGATTTCTAATTATGATATTAGGTACTAGAAATTATAGAAAAGAAATTTCTAGAAAGGCATAGCATTCCTGCAATGCCTTAGCTGCATTTCCTTGGGGAAGTCATTTTAACATCCCTGTGCTCCAGTTTCCATATCAGCAAAACAGATAATATTAATGCATACTTCATAGAGTCATATGAGGATTTCAACCACATAGTATCTAGCACCTAGTAAGCACTCAATGGTATCATTATTAATATCAGTGTAGTAAATACAGTTTGATTTATAATTTAGCAGTGATAATTCTTATCAGTATCTTTCAGCAGCAGTATAATTTATGGTATTGGAAATGATGTTAGTAATAGGATTGATAATTTATATTGTTAGAAATAATGTATAATAATCAGTAATGATAATTCAATTCACACTGACAACTGTAATTTAACTCATTATCCCTTAAGATGGTATAAATACTTTAATATACTTGTTTGCAATTTTTCTTCCTATTATCATGAATTTGTACACTACTCTTCAAAAGACAAATGCAAAATATTCAAAAGACTCTCCCTTTATTGTACATCTCTTTGTATTGGGTTATTATTAGGAAGATACATGGAAATTTTGTAACAAGAGAAGCTGTGGCTATGTATTTTTGTCCTTAATGACATTGACTCCAATATTATGAGACAAGTGAGAGAAGGCATCTGAGGTGGACACCTCGTTGGTGTCTACTGACGTTCAAAGCTTCAGCATATATAGCCTGTTGCTCTTCCTGATCGTGCCTGAGGACCAGCTCAACTTCTAGGAGGAATAAGCAGAATCTCCTGCCTCCCCACTACTACCATCCTCCAGATCTTGTTCATTTTGAGAGGCATTGAAAGGTTTCCCAACCAGAATTATTTGCCTGCCTGGGTTTCCTCCTTTGTGTCACCTTATGGGATCTTGGGAATCATGTAGTTTTACTGAATTAGAATGCCTTGCTCCCTAGGAGGAGTGACAAACCTCCTAGCAGAGATATTATTATTGCATGTTAGCACTAATTCCTTTATCTGATTAACTCATTACCCCCTATCATTATCCAGCAATAATATATTGGTAAAATGGGACCCTAGATGGATAGTTTTGATTAAGTAGAGATGGGAGAAAGGAGAAGGGAAGGTGTACTTGGTTCTTAGGAGTTTTATGGCCCTTAGTAAGTCATACAGTTTGCCAAAGAGTGGTGTGAAGGTTAGATGGTATAGTCAACATAACACAACGCTTGAGATATCTGGGTTCAATCTGATTGTATTATCTATAAAATCGAGATACTAGCCATACTCACTGTACAGAGTTGTAAAGATCCGGAAAGAGGACTTTGGTGGAGGGATCTTTTATTAATTCCTTGCCACATGTATGGCATCATGCTAGGTGACAGTGATGGTCAATTTTATGTGTCAAGTTGACTGGACCACAGGATGCCCAGATATTTGGTCAAACCTTATTCTTGGTGTGTCTGTGGGGTATTTCTGGATGAGATTAACATTTGAATCAGTATACTGAGTAAAGCAAATTATCTTCCATCACATGTGTAGACCTTATCCAATCAGTTGAAGGCCTGAATATAATAAAAAGACTGACCTTTACCCTCAGTAAGAATTTCCTCCTGCCTGACTGCTTTAAGCCAGGACATTGGTTTTTCTCTTGCATTTGGACTCAGACTGAAATATCAGCTCTTCCAGGGTTGAGCCAGCTGGCAATTGGACTGGAACTTATACTATTGGTTCTCTAGAGTTTCCAGCTTGCTGACTGCTGATCTTGTGACTTGTCAGCCTCCGAAATCACATAGGCCAATTACTTATAATAAATCTCTTGTATGTATGTATGTATGTATGTATGTATGTATGTATGTATGTGTAGATGGATGGATGGATGGATGGATACATACATACATACATACATACATACATACATATTTTCTAAAGAACCCTAGTACAGTGACTAATGCATTATCTCAGTTAATCCTCACCAAAACCCTAGCAAATATGATTAGTCCTACATTATAGATGAGGACACTAAAGTTCACAGAAGTTAAATTGCACCACCTAAACTTTTTCATGTCCCTGTACACATAGAAAATGATAAAATTTTGTTCCTTGAGATAAGAAGATTTCTGGCAGCTCAAAGTAACTGGCCATCCCAGCCCTTACTGGCCACTCAAGAGCTGAAGGATCAATGTGGTTGCACCCCTGTAGCCTATATGTGGCACACTGGGAAACTTGGGGTTAAATTACTTGGCCACAGTCACATATTTCTTAAAGAAGCAGAAGAGAAAAAATGCTAAGAATTTAGGGATTAGAATTGGGCATACCTGTATTTGAATTCAGATCTGCTACTGATTGTATTTGTATGACACTGGACAATTAAGATGACCTCTCTGTGCCTTCGTTTCCCCATCTATAATATGATGATTATAATAAATCCTTCTCCTGGGTTATTAAAGAATGAAATGTCAATTATAGAAGGGATTCAACATAGATCTTGGTGCCTAGTAAACATTCTATAAATACTAATATTACTACTATTAATAATAATAATAACAACAATGTGGAAAAACAGTGTCTTGACTCCAAGTGCATGTTCTATCACTGCCTTTCCTGAAGACATACTTCCCCAGCTTTATAGTTTTGTGATGAGGCTGCCTCACTTCTATTGCAGGAAGGCTGTTCTGGAAGCTGCTATGTCAGTGTGTGTGTATGTGTTAAGGGGGTAGGGTGGTGCCATACTCTCTCAGTTCTGCTGCAACCCTCCCAAAACTGTTTTCACAGAAATGTTATCTGTTAAAGTGACTGACCAGTGAACTGATTGAAGTGACCAAATTGACTAGGTGTTTTGCCATTATTAACGACATTCTGAGAGTGTACTCTTGCAGCTGGAGCAAGTCCATGAGAAGGAAAAATAAAAACTAAAAAAAGTAATATTTATCTCTTGAAATTTTGGTTTTAGTCCGTAGAACTGGCTTACAGAGTAAAATAATCATTTCTTAGGAGGAGACCCTTTGTGGGGGCCCAGTAAAATCATTGGTCATAAAATGATAAATACTCCCACTACTTCATCACATAGAGCTGTGCCAACCCTTCTTTTACCTCATTATCTCTGATTATCTGGGTCCAAACATCTATCTCCCTGCTCTAGTCAGTGATCTAGGACTCCTTGATTATAGATTCAGACAAGAGGTGAGAGAAGTTGGAGCACTAAGCCCAGCTTGCCTAGTTATGTGGTTGAAGAAAAGCAAGATCAAATCTCACAGTATAGTAATGATGACAAAGAGAAACGAATGGAAGTAAGGTAATAATTTATAATAATGCTTGTAACATTTGATGGTGCTTTAGAAAATGCTCTTGCAGTGAGTTTGGACTAAGTCTTAATTATAGAAGAGTTGCCAATCATGTAAGAGATTCCTTTCCACTTCCCATTAAAAGTGTCATCAAAAAAACGTTCTCTTGTGCAACTGTACAGTCTCAAATCTAGGTCAGCATGTCTCTATTTATGTGCAGCAAAGATGTTCTTCTTACTGTGCTGTCAGTCATCCCAGTTCATGTGCTTTCTGATTATTCTGAAATCTGGAAAATTCTCGAAATTATCTCTCCAAATGTCTAGAATGAGGTGAATGGAGCAAAGCTAGCTGCATGATTAAGAAGACTTTTCACTTTTATTTTCCTTTTCCTTTTGTGATTTGCTAGGAGTATACTTTTGGAATAGGGATGGTGTTTCACTCTTTGATTAGTTTTCCAAGGCTTAAAGTGATAGTGTAGGCAAAAACTCCTGGCAATTGAAATTGGAGCTAAAACTTGTATATCCTCCCACCCCCAAATAGAACATTAGACACTGCAAACACAAACAGAAAGGGCTAGCTGCAGCCATTAGCCTATGCCTCTTCCAGGTATGTGAGGCTACATGAAGCTTGGTGTGTCAGGATGTTAATTGCCTTTCAGTTCTCCATTTCTTTATTTAATTCATTTATTTGTGTATGCATTTATTTTTTCAACAACTATTTATTGAGCACCTGTGTGTTAGTAGAGTAGGCCCTGGGGCTATGCTGTGAAATAATACGTGGTCCTTGCTCTCAGAAAGCTTACAGTCTAGTGGTATTATTAAATACACAGTTATGGTAATAATGATATTAATGAGAAATACAAAGTGCTTACTGTGTGCCAGGCAACATTCTAAGCATTTTACATGCATTAACTCAATAAATCATTATAATAACCCTCTGAGGTAAGTTCTATTGTTATTATTTCTCCAATTTATAGGCAAAGACACTGAGGGTTAAGTAACTTGCCCAAAGCCACATTGCTGCTAAGTGTGAGAGCCAGTATTCAAATCCAGGGAGACTGCTCATGAGGCCATGCTTTTAACCATTAAGTATACTATCTCTTCAGTGTGATACCACAGAGGAAAAAGGTATCATTGGACCTGCTAAGCCAGACTGAAAAGTCAAGGAGGATTTTTCAGAGGTGATCCTTGAACTAAGTTTTGAAGGATATGGAGCCAATAGGTAGATGAATACAGAGGAGAGGACATTCTGTGAAAAAGAAACCATACACGTGAGGTCATGGAGGCCAGAAACAATGTGACATGTTCAGGAAACTACAAGTAGTTCCATATGGCTGGAACATATGGGTAAATGCCAAGGGAAAATTCCACCTAGGTAATAAGAGACAGCCCATAAAAAGGCTTTATATACTAAGCCAAGAAGTTTGAAAATTATCCCAAAAGTTATGCAGAGCCACTGAAGTATCTTAGAATAGTATAAAGGCTGGAAATGGTCAAGACTGGAAGCATAGAGATCATTTAAGAAATTATCACCATAATTGAGGTAAAAATTTTTGAATATGAATCAGGTGATAGAAAGTAAATAGTAGAGTGTATGGATATAAAGCAATGATAAAGAGGTAGAAACATTGGCCTTGTAAGAGATTGCATGTGGAGAAATGGAGGAAGAGGAGTTAGAGACCCAGGTTTCTGATTGACAGTACTACCAAGATCCTAAATTTTAGAGCACAATGGATAACACCAATAAATGTTTTATAATACATGAAGACTGTGTGAACCAAAGACTGAATGAATGTTCAGCTGTTAGATATTTAGGAAGTATAAAGATCATTGCCTGGATGTAGAGGGTGAAGGAAAGGAAGGAGTACGGAACGGTCCAAGGTTTCTGGCTCAGGTTTACTTCCTTCACTGAGACAAGCAGCGCAGGAGGAAGAGCAGTTGGGACATGGATGTGGGGTTCATTTTAAATAAATTGAGTTGGAGGTTACTATTAGACACCCATTTGATGGTGCAATGTACAATAAATAAATAAAAGAGCATATAGATATACCAAAATAGTAGTTAACACTAAATGCATACTAAGGTCCAGATACTGTTCTAAGTGCTTTCTAATGACTTGCTTAATATTTCCCTCAATCCCACAAGGTAACTACTATTAGTGTCCTTATTTACAGACAGTGAAATTAAGATACAGAGAGGTTAAAATAACCATTGAAAGGCACACTGCTTATAAGTGTAGAGCCATACTTAAACCCACAACGTCCAATTCCCAAGATTGAGGCTTTAAACACTATGCTTTAGTGCCATCCATAGCAGAGATGCCACATGAATAGAAAGTACATAAGGGAGGATGTAGTTAAGCCAGAGAGCCCCCGTAATAATCTATTCATTGCAATAACCTAACAGAGCTCTTGTCCTTGATCTGTTTCATTTGCTTGTTAGCAAATCTCACTTCTGCAACCAGTTGGCATTTGATCACCTGTCTTTTTCATGTGCTTTGCACAGTATCTAGGGTTGAGATGTTATTTTATCCAATAGTCACTCCTGAGGTGACCATCTTGTCCCAGTTTGTTTGGGACTAAAGGGTTTCCCAGAACACAGGACTTTCAGATTTGAAACTAGAACAGTCCTGGGCAAACCAGGACAAATTGGTCACCTTCTACACATTTAACTGTAATGAAAAATTAGAAGTTTTGGGATCAGCTTGGGCCAATTTTGATCTTACCAGCATCTCTCATCTAAAGGATACAGAACTCGATCAATTACTGCTTCTGAGTCATAGCCTGATTACTGAGTAATCTGCTGTCAGCTCAAGATTAGTGAATTCCAATATAGTACAAGATTTATGTTTTGTTTTTCAAAAACATTTGAAATCCTTTTAGATTATTCTTCTCCGCCTTCAACTGTTGACAGGAACATGCGAATATCCTCAATTCATTACAAAAACTGTCTAATTCATTCAGCTTTCCAGGTACCTTGTACAGAGTTTGATACCTGTGGAAGAGTTCTCTTAACTCTTTCCTTGGAACTCAGGTGTGATGTGGGGAGTCTTAATCAAATGGCAGGCCTTTAAATAGAGCTCAGCGACATGACAGACAAGTGCAAGTATAAAAGGACCTTAGACCAGTTTGTTCCTTCCTTGGGACAGGCCAGACTATGAGCAGTTCCTCTCTTTCCTAAGCATGAAATGGCCATCTTTTTAGGAATGCAGTTGGTTTGTGCATATATCCACAAGACCTGGGATGCAGGCATGACAGAAGATCCCAGAGATGAGGATAGAAAGTACAATTGTGTATCACACTTGTTCTGCCAATTCAATGTGAAATTTGTATGAATATTAGCAGAGATATGGCAATGGTTCTAGAAAACATGGTTTACCTCCTTACAAATTAAAAATTTCCAAATCTGTTAGGAACTCCAGTTAGTGAAGATTACCTACAATTTTTATTGGTTGTATGGGGAAAATTGGAAAGACAATTGGAAAGAATCAAAAGCAAAAGCAGGGACCTTTGTTAGCTGGGACCTTTGTAGTTTCTTTTATTGGCAAAAAAATGAGTCCCTAAAAAGCTGTTGCACATTGGGGAGAAAGGATAAATTTCATATGAAAAAAGGGAAGGACTTTTTGAGTAGCCTTTTCTGCAAGGTACAGAGCACAATCAGCAAACTTTTTCTATAAGTGCCCAATAATAAATATTTTCAGCTTTGTAGGCCATATGTCTGTCAAAAATCTCAAATCTGCCATTTCTTATGAGAATGCAATTAAAGACAGTATATAAACAATTAAGCATGGCTGTGTTCCAAAAGAACTTTATAAAAACAGGCAGTGGGCAAGGTCTGGCCCCTTGGTCATAGTTTGCCCACACCTGATTTAGATGTTAGTGGAAGCCCAAGGAAATTGCCTAAATTTTCCACCATACACAGAATTTATGCCTACTGTCCAACTTTTCATAAGTGTGAGATTGTGTGTATGTGTGTATAAAGAGTAATCATTAAGTGGCCCTCAGTAAATAATTTTCAAAACATAATAATTCAGTTATTTGAAATAATGGGTTAAACATATTTGTCTTAATATCATTTGAAACAACAGAAATAATTGTTTAGGAGATTTGTGCTCATTTTCTCTTTGGACATTTATAGTCACTATATATATATATATATATATATATATATATATATATATATATATATATATATATATATATATATATATATATCATACCCTGAGATATTTCTGTGCCTGATTTGAGGGTGTCTGAAATTCCACACTTGTCCCTGCCAGACACACATTGAATAATAATGTGAAGAGATTGATGTTCATTTCAGCAGCAAAATAAATACCTTCTATTTCCACATTTATGAAGCATTTCCTACAAATTTTTAATTTTTCCTTATGTCAGTCATGGGTAGTATACCAAGTACATGATTATTCCAAGTTACATAGGAAACAGACCTATAGAAGCAATGCAACTTACTCATGTCACACAGTAAGTTAATGCTTCATTCTTGACTCCACAGCCATGCTCTTGCCACTGTAGCATAAGATAACTAAATAGTTTATATTATTATATAACTCTTGAATTACACTGCCATCTAACAATAGTGAATTCACATAAACTGGGTTAAATAACTAGACATTTATTTCTGGGCTAAGTAAATTTATTTCCAATCATAAAACTCAGTTCAAAGAGCTATGCAGAGATAAGCCTGCTGAAGCCTTTCATAACACAGTTTTTAGGATCAGAGCCAGGAAACCCACATTATAAAAGAAAGTACCTTATGCCATCCAGTAACTAAATCCTGTTGGAGAGGGTCCAAGGCCTATTCACAACAAACTTTAATTTATGAGAAATAAAATTTCAGTGATATTCCAATGTCAGATTTTTCTGTTGTGGTTTTGCAAACGATGTGGTCTTAAAAGCTGTCATGAAATGAAGATTTAGACAAATAACTGAAAATAAATGAAAAAAGTTGCATACAAATTGCCAAGTTTTCAATTTATAATGCATATTATATTTTCTAATTCCTAACAATTTGCATTTTCTTAGTTAAAATAAAACCATGTGGTATAGACAAATGGTAAATTTTAGCATGAACTATAATAATTTATGAGCAATTATAGGAGCACATGTACACATTCTCTGAGTAATTTGTCTTTCTGCTTGCTGTCAAATAATTTTTGTATCTTGAATCTGCCTGTAATAATTTTGCTATGGCACCATCACCTGGAGCAATTTTTGCCATACAGTAGTTACACCCATTTGTCTCATATCTTATAACCCTAAATCCAATTATAAATTCAAGTAAATTAGAAAAAACACAGTAATTTGTTGATGTACTTTCTAAAACAGGCTAGAGACTTAAGTTGCAAGTTGTTTTAATCGTGCACAGTTCAAAGGAAACAGTCTATCTACCAGGTAACATCTAAAGGTTACAATCCAGGTAGATCATTTAAAATGGTTTCATGTTTTAGGCCTAGAGCACAAATTTTAAATCAGATATTCTATTGAGTTTTCTTTCTTATATTTCTTATATTTGAAAGCAGTGAATGAATATATGATGATCTTAGATAAATCAAAATCAATTAATCAATCTCAACCCCACCTTTCTTCTCTCTTAGATTTAGGTCTTACTTGTTTGAAATTCCAGATGACTAGTTTGGGGAGGATGAAATGAAAGGAAGGAATTTTAAAGTCTGACTATATATATATATATATATTTGAATATATATACGTACACACATGCATACATTCAGAGAAACTTTTCACAGATCTTGCACAATTGCAATAGAGAAATCCCTAAAGGTACAAGCAGCAATTGAAATCTATATCATTTTAAGTTTGTTCTCACATTCTTTCCCTTGAATGGTAGCACTACCCCCTAAACTGTGCAGTCATACCTGGATGTGGTGCATATCCATTTATAAAATTCTGTCATATTGTATAATAAAAATAATGTAGTAGAATGCATCCAGGATTCCAGGCCAATTTCCATTATCTGCTTGTATTGGGCTGTGGAATGAATGCAGGGACCGATGAATCATTAAAACTATAAGCTCAATCAGAATCATCCAAGAGGAACCTAGAACTGAATCACACATTTGTAAACTAACTGCAGAGGAATTTTAATAGGCCTGTGGATCCTCATTGTCTACTTTCATGGGAAAGGAAGAACACAGGTGACAGAAGTTGATAAAGGTTCTCTTTGGACTCCAGATAATATCAACTATCTAAAGGAGCATGAGCCTCAGGTTGGATCACTACGTCAGGCCTCAAAATATTATGTTCTGTGAAGGTAAAATTTTCATTACAAACAACAAGTATGTTGCATCTTTAAGCCAGTTGCATGTGATCATTAACTGAGTAATATTCAGCAAGTCATTTGAGCCATGTAAACTACTTCCTCTCAAAAAAAAAATGAGGGGCTTGGTCTACGTGAACTTTAAGGTCTCTTCTAATTCAAAGCCTGTGGTTTTATGATGAGGGCAAAATAATTACCTGCCCTTAAGTACCAGGTCAAATGTCAAATGTCAGAAAGCATGTCAGGACTTGCAGAAAGCCCAGTAAACAGCTATCTAAGTGGAGTGAAGAATAGCAGTCTGCCCAAAGTACTTCATAAGTCTGTCCCCAAATGGCTCTACTGTTGCCAAAAGTGGCATTTAAAATGTCTCTTCTAGAGCTGGCAAAGGGAAGTCCAGTCAAGAGGATGAAGTAGGTAAATACTGTGCTTGCCTCCTCTCATATCATCAGAATTGCAACTAGACTACAGAATAGCCATTATTAGGAGTTGCCTGAAGTCTAGCTGAATAGAAGTCCTACAAATGGGGACACATAGAAGAGGCACCTTGAGAATGGTAGAAGAGGCGGAGCCATGAAATGGGCTGGTCCCTCACCTGTGTGTAGTGGTTGAGAATCAGGAAAAAAAAATATCTCAGCTGTGGAGGCCTCCCTGGAAGAGAGAGGAATCCAAGTCCCACAGTGGGCCCCCAGCCCAGGGTCCCAGTGCCAGAAAGAAAAGTCCCACAACTCTGGCTGTGAAAACCAATAGAGATTGTGACTGAGTGAGACAGAAGGCAGAGGGAGTTGCAGACTTTCCTCTTAAGGAGTCCGTGCACAGACTAATTCCCTGACTCACTCATTCTGAGCTCCAGCTCTGGAGCAGCAGCTCAAAAGGCACCAGGGACATATGGCAAGGAACTGAGTTGTCTGGCTTCACAGCGAGGGCTGGAAGGACAGCTTTCTCTCAGGCAGAAGTGCTGGCAGAGGGCATTGTTCCTTTACTGAGCCCAACCCATACGGATTGCAGACCCAGGTGAGCATCATATCTGAGTCTTCATCAATGTAGCTAATACTGCTCACCCTGGTCTGGTGATTTCCTGAGACCCTGTACCTCCAAACATGCAGGCTCATCCAAGCCACTTCCAAAGGATTTTTCATACAAATGGCCTATCTTGGCTCATGCTGCAGAATATCCTAAATTCTCTCAAACATTCACAAAACCTAAATGAAGAGCATTTGGGCTCATCATACCCCTTATATTTTGCTGAGCAGCCCCAAGACAGTTACTAGTGGCAGCTGGCCTCGGTTTGTGGCTTGGCCTCTTGAGGCACTTCCAAGCCCAGTGTGGGTGGCAGCCATCTGCGGATTACTTGGTGGCTCATGCCAGGTGGTCCCAGGGAATGCACAATCTACAACTGAAATTGGCCTTCAGCAAGGCTCCTCCCAGGAGTCCCAGGCTGCACACCCAGCAGCCAGCTTCAGTCTGAGCACACCAGAGGTCACATCTGAGGACACCATGCCAAAAGGGCAGACTGGGTAGGCACCAGAGTCCTGCTAAAGTGAATACTGCTCTGTAGGGTCAGTCCCTACACAACAGCTCCTCCACTGGTCATGGCCAGTTATCACAACCAATCAACCTGAGGGTCAATCCCTCCCAATTGACAAGCAAACAGCAACCAAGGCTCCACTACAACAGGAGGGCACACAGAATCCATACAACTAGAGCACCTGGCTCAGGTGACCAGAAATGATTGTGCCACTGGGACCAACAGAACACCTACTACATAAGGCCACTCTACTAAGATTGGGACACATAACAGCCCTATAGAAACAAAAACAAGTAGGCAGCCAAAATAGGGAGACAAAGAAACATGACCCAAATAAAAGAACAGAACAAAGCTCCAGAAAAAGAACTAAACAAAATGGAGTCAAGCAACCTACCAGATGCAGAGTTCAAAACACTGGTTATAAAGATGCTTAATGAACTTAGGGGAAGCGTAGATGAATTCAGGAAGAACTTTAACGAAGAGATAGAAAACATAAAAGTGCATATAGAAAACAAAAAAAGAATCAGTCAGAAATGAAGAACACAATAACTGAAATGAAGACTACCTTAGAAGGAATTAATAGTTGATTAGATGAAGCAGAGGATCGCATCAAAGCTTTAGAAAATAAAGTATCATAAAACACTGAATCAAAAACAGCAATAACTTAAAAAAATCCAAAAAAATAAAATGAAGGTAGTTGCTTCTGGGACAGCATCAAGCATACCAACGTGTGCAACATAGGATTACAAGAAGAGAGATCAAATAATTGAAAACCTGTTTCAAGAAATAATGACAGAAAGTTCCCTAACATGGTGACAGAAATAGACATACAAGCCCAGGAAGAGCAGCGGCCCAAGCAAGATGAACTCAAAGAGGCCCACACCAAGACACATCATCATTAAAATGTTCGAAGGTGAAAGACAAAGAGAGAATCTTAGAAGAAGCAAGAGAAAATCAGTTAGTTACCTATAAGGGAGCTCTCAAAATACTGTCAGCTGATTTCTCAACAGAAACTTTGTAGGCCAGGAGGAATGGGCAGGAAACATTCAAAGTGATGACAAACAAGGATCTACAAGCCAAGATTATGCCACCTAGTAAATCTATCATTTAGAACTGAGGGGCAGATAAAGAGCTTCCCAGATAAGAAAAAGCTAAAGGAGTTCATCATCACCATGCCAGTACTATAGGGGATATTAGAGGGAGGAGGAGGTGGAGGGTGGAGGAGGAGGAGGAGGAGGAGGAGGAGGAGGAGGAGGAGGAGAGAAGAAGAAGAAGAATATATATATATATATTTATAAAATAATATATATTATGCTATATATATAATATATAATATGTAATAAAATAATATATATTTATATATAAAATAAATATATTTATATATAATTAATGAATAATAAAATGATGATAACTTCATATCCATCAATGATCACTGAAGTGTAAATAAATTAAATGTTCCAGTCAAAAAATAGGGTGGCTGAATGATAAGGAAACAAGACCCTTACATATGCTGCCTATGAGAGACTTACTTTAGATAGATACACACAGAGTTAAAGTAATAGGATGAGAAAAGATGTTTCATGAAAATGGAAACAAAATAAACTGGTAGAAATGCTTATACCAGACAAAATAGACTTTAAAACAAAGGGTATAACAAGAGACAAAGGGTCCAGTTATCCCACTTCTGGGTATTTATCTGAAGAAACCCAAAACACTACTCGTTAATCCATATGTTCATTATAGTGTTAGTTTCAGTTGCCCAGATAGGGAAGCATCCTGTGTGTCCACCAATGGATGATTGTATAAGGAAGAAGCGATATATATATATATATATATATATATATATATATATATATATATTATATATATTAGATCGCTAGAGATATTACTCAGCCATAAAAAAAAAATAACAAAATCTTGCCATCTGCAACAAAATGAATGGACATAGAGGGTGTTGTGTGAGTGGAGTAAGTCAGACAGAGAAAGACAAATGCCATATCTGAAATCTAGAGAACAGGATAAAAACAAACAAACGACAGAAACAAGTTCATAGATATAGAAAGCATTTTGATGGTTGTCAGATAGGGGAGTGGGAGGATGGTTGAAGGGGGGAGGGGATTATGAGGTCAAGTTGGTAGTCACAAAATAGTCATGGAGATGTAGAGTATAGCAGAAGGATATAGTCAGTAGTATTTTAATAACTATGGTGTCAGATGGGTGCTGGATTTATCAAGGTGATCACTTCGAAAGTTATATAAATGTCTAATCACTGTGTTGTACACCTTAAACTAACATAATATTGGATGTCAACTATAATTTTTAAAATAAAAATATTTTTTAAAATTAAAATTTCTCTTCTATTACAGTAATATCTTTGTGTGAAAGCAATATGTTTCCAGAAGGCCAATTTGGAAATTATAAGATACAGGACCTATTAGCCTCCTGCCACCAATTTAGTGCAGTTTAGTTTATCCCTAAAGAAAAAGAAGGTGCCAGAGGAGATTAGGTACTGGGCTAGCCTAATCATTACCCTATCCCATTCCCCTACTTTCAACCTTTTTCCTTCCCTTTTATCTTTCTCTCTTTTGGTCTATTTTGGTAGTCAAGGAGCAGAGAAAGACCTCTAGTAGAAATATTCAGGAAGAGATGGGGATTTCTATCTAGCGTGGCTTCTCAGTCTGAAGGGGAGCAATGTCAGTGCTTGACCTTTTTTCCTATCTCCACCTGGACTTTTATGGTCAAAATTTCTCACCTACTTCCAGGCTCTAGAGAAATGGAAATATATTTTCTTTAACAGATAGCCTAGAAAAGCCTGGTTTAACTCTTATTAGTTTTCAAATTTAGTAAGTTGTTTAATGTCTTGAGAGCTTTATTCATCTCCAAAACATGAATAAAATAATTCCCACTTCATAAAGTTATGGAGAAGTTTAAACAAAATGATATATATAAAGTGTCAGATATAATTTCTGATATACAGGGAGTACCAAAAATAGTAGAATTCCCTCTCCACAACCACCAGCCTAGACCATCGGTTGCTGTGAAGATAGGATCCTCCAGATTGCCAGTGGATAGTAGCCCAGGGGATTCATATGCAAGGTGATGAGGGCAAGTATCATAGGGAAACACGGTGCCAAAAGCTAAAGAGATCCTTTAGAAACCCCTTCATGTTACTGAGAGGTGAAGTTGCTTGTTCCAGTTTGCACAGCTAGTTGATGGAAGACACAAAATTAGAGACCATATCCTCTCACCCTTGTCTAGAATTATTTTTCCTATTCAAGCCATGTCCTGAAAATCTACCTATTTTGTTATATAGCCAAAGCAGGCAATCACACAGGCTCTTATAGTAGTTCCAGTAAGAAATGATGATAGTTTTTGACTAGCGAGGTAATAATGGAAGAGATAATGGAATTTGGAATTTATTTTGAAGAATCGGGTGATGGATTGGATGCATAGTATGGTAGAAATAGAGAACTCAAGAATAACTTTTAGGTTTTCTGTCTGAGTCAGAATGAATGGGATTGCCATTTATTGAGATAAAAGAAATAACAAGGAGCACATGAGGTAAAGGTTAGAATCAGGGGGGCCTGTTGAAGCTTTCTGTCAGTACCCCTTAGTTCTGCTCCTATTTAAACTACTAACTCCAAGGAGTCCACATTCTCACCTTTCTAACAAAACCTATTTTTCAAGAAGGAGTATAAACCCATCAACTCTAAAGATAAGTAATTAATAATAGCTTGAGTATATTTTACATTTACAGTGAAGTTCATGTTTTAACCATAGCAACAACCAAACTCTCTCACCTGCTAGTTAATTCCTGAAATGTTACGTAGTGCACTATCTCTTTTGTCGTTCCATAAGAAATGATACTTTTTAATTCATAGAATTTCAGTGATGGAAGATGTATTGGACACAATTCAGGATACCTGTCTATCCGCACACTTTTCTGGAATATATCTTTTGCTTTTTTTAATTCCCTTTTTGGTTCCGTATGAACCTACATCTCACCCACAAAAGCCACAACTGATTGGACCATTGTGGATACTTGAAACCAATGCATTTATTCTATAGACTGGTCAGCAATATATGACTTATGAGGTCTGGATTGAAAAGATGAGCTGGGCATATTATTTTTCCTCTCGAATTTTGTAACTAGAAATTGAGAGGATAAGCCTGATAATTGTAAGGGCTGAGTTAGAAAGTCATGGAAACCTTGGGGCTAGAACATTTGTGGGCCATGTATAAGCTGGAGCAACAAGGAAGCCAGTGGTAAAAAGAGAAGAATACAGCAGGTTGTAGAAAGGTGGAGAGGGTGGAGGAGAAGGAGAAAGTGAGGGAGAATGAGAGCCGATCCTGATGGTTTCCTGTTCCCATTCCAATTTCCATGAGGTCTACGTGTTCTGAGGCAGAATCTGTCCTTAGAGTTCTATAAGTCCTTGAATTTCCATGTTGTAGGCTTCTAAAAAGCCCTTTAAAAAGCCCTTTTCTCCCTTGAGTTAACTTGAAGCCAAAGATAATGCTAAGATAAAAGGTGATATAGTTTAACTTCTGGTTTTATAGATGAGGTGAAAGAATCTGGAAAGTCAAGTTCCTCGCCTAAGTTCGCAGCCCGTAAGGAACAGACCTGGCATTAGAATGCAGGACTAAAATTTTAGCCATAACAGAAATTCCTGTAACAGTTTTATTTAATGAGAATTACTGTAATCTTACCAATTTAAGTTGTATCAATATTATCAATTAAGGTAACATCAGTATATGAGGGAAATGTATTTGGGGAAAGATTCTTCAAGGTCAAATAAATATTTTGTTTATAGAGATACTCCATTCCCTGCTTGCTTTATAATATTAGGATCATAAAGCAAAGAATATTTTCCAGGCAATAGCAAATCTCTTCAGAGGTGAATAGCCATATAGTTCGCTTGAATAAAAAATATTTTGGAAGTAAAAATAAATAAACCAAATTTATAACAGTTTACAAAATAAAACCAACAAAACCTGTCATTTGTGCAAATACGTTCACTTTCTGGAGTTTTTACTGAAGTATGCAAATGAAGTTAAAGCTGCATTAGTTATGAAGCATAGCCATACCAAAGCAAGGAATGTTAGAATAAAATCAACCAAAATTTACCAGGCACCTACTGAAACATATAATAGGTGATCTAATTCAGTAAACACTGCTGGAAGAAGAAAAGAGACTGTGAAAGAAGAGATAAAGCCTTTGTAGATACTTGAGGTTCAAATGTAGTAATATCATTAAACAGTAATCCCCATCAGTATAATGGACAAAGAAACATGCCTGTAAGATGACTGATTCAAGCCCCCTGAGAGATTGAAAGGAAACAATCAGGGAAAATGTTTTTAACAGTTACTATGGGTCTGGAACGGGACTAGGTAGATGGGGATCTAAAGGCATGGTTTCTATCCTTATAAGGCTTCTGATTTCTCTCACAATAAAGGTAAAGCATTAAAATTAAAAGCCAGTTTAGTAGAAGTCATGCAGTTTATGCTAAGTGCTTACTAAAAGTACAGTTGTTAGGTCTCTATGATTGAGAGCATGGAAAGTTGATGCCACCTGGAGTGGGCTTTTGCTTAATCCTATCTGAGCATCCATTATGGACAAAGTACCTTGTTCCCAGTGCTCTTTTAGGATAAGAACTCTTTCTTTTCCCAACTGTCCCATCTTAAGGCATCTCCTTTCTGTTCTCCTATAGTACCCCTGCTTATCTTTGTCAGCGCATGAAGCACACATATTCCAAATAGTAGTAGAATTTAAGGGCAAGGGCCTTATTTGTCTTTCTGTACCAACTCAGTGCCTTGTACCTGCAGGTCCTCTGTAGCTATTTATTAATGAGGACACCCAGGAGCACCAGGCCTGAGAGATGGACACTGAGTTCCAGCTCTAGCTCTCCCATCCCAGCTCTGTGACCTTAGATCTGTGATGTCCTTTCTCTAAGCTTCCATCTTCTCACCTATGAACTGAGCATTTTGTTGTGATGACTCAGAGACTGCAACTTTGATGTTATTATCACACATTTCTTCGTATCTTACAGATCATTTTAAATAAGAAGTGATAAGCAGTATCAGAATAGCTTTGCAACTAGAGCGAGAGCACTTACTATTGTGAAATTCTAGTTAGATGATGTGACCTATCACCTTTTGGGCAAATATGCTGTTGTAAATTTTTATTTTTGGTTCTAGCAGAACCAAAAATTTATCTATCTATCTATCTATCTATCTATCTATCTATCTATCTATCTATCTATCTATCTATTTTCAAGTACACAATACATTGGCTAGACAATTCTATAGTTTATAAAACTATCCCTTAATTGCTCTTTCTCTCCTCTGGCTATCCACCTAGCAATTACTTAATGCTAATTGCATTCTCTATGCCATGCTCCCCATTTCCATGACCATCTGTCAACTATTAACTTACACTTCTTTAACCCTTCACTCGATCCTCTCACTTCTAACCCCACACCACTATGGCCATCCCCAGGTTGTCCTCCATATTT
The DNA here is from genome assembly GCA_003508835.1 of Eonycteris spelaea. Lineage (NCBI taxonomy): Eukaryota > Metazoa > Chordata > Mammalia > Chiroptera > Pteropodidae > Eonycteris > Eonycteris spelaea. The sequence goes on along the minus strand of PUFA01000579.1, from coordinate 59,167 downwards.
GTGAGCCTGTTTTTTGATTAATTTGTTCTTTTTGTTCCCTAGATTCCGCATATACATAAAATCATATAGTATTTATCTTTCTCTGTCTGACTTATTTCACTCACCATAGTGACCTCTAGGTCCATCTGTGTTGTTGTAAATAATAGGGTTTCATTTCTTTTGAATGGCTGAGTAATATTCTAATTATATATATATATATATATATTATATATACTATTTTATATATATATATTCTATTTATATATATATATATATTCTATTTTATATATATATATATATATGTATATATATATATATATTACTATTACTTCTTTATCCAATCATCTGTTGATGGGCATTTAGGTTGCTTCTTCCATATCTTGGCTATTGTAAATTGTGCTGCCAAGAACATATGGGTGCGTAGATCTTTATGAATTATTGTTTGGTTTTCTTTGGATAAATACCAGAAGTGCAATTGCTGGGTCAAAAGGTATATCCATTTTAAATTCTTTGAGAAACCTCCAGATTATTTTCCACAGTGGCTGTACCAATTTGCAATCCTACCAACAGTGTTCCCTTTTCTCTGCATCTTCAATAACACTTCTTGTTCTTTGATTAATTGGTGGTAGCCATTCTAATAGATGTGAGGTGATATCTCATTGAGGTTTTAATTTGCATTTCTCTGATGATGAGTGACCTTGAGCATCCTTTCATATTTCTATTGGACATCTGTATTTCCTCTTTGCAGAAATACCTATTCATGTCTTCTGCCCAGTTTTTAATTGCATTGTGTGTATGTGTTTTGTTGCTGAGTTCTACAATTTCTTTATATATTTGGATATTAACCTCTTATCAGATGCATCATAAGTAAATATCTTCTCCCAATCAGTCGATTGTCTTTTTATTGATAGTTTCTTTTGCTGTACAAAAACTTTTTACTTGGATGTAGTCCCATTTGTTTATTTATTCTTTTGTTTCCCTTGCCGGGGAGATATATTCAAAAAGCAATTAGTGTTAGCAATATCAGAGTTTACTGCTCATGTTTTCTTCTAGAAGTTTTATGGTTTCAGCCTTACATTTAAATCTTTCATCCGTTTTGAGTTTATTCTTGTATACAGTGTAAGAAGGTGGTCCATTTTCTTTTTTGGCATGTATCTATCCAGTCTTCCCAACACCATTTATTGAAGAGACTATCTTTATCACATTGTATATTCTTGCCTCTTGCATAGATTAAATGACCATATAGGAGTGGATTTCTTCCAGCCTCTCAATTCTGTTCTATTGATCTATGTGTTCATTTTTATGCCAGTACCATGCTGTTTTGATTACTGTAGCCTTGCAATATATTTGGATATCGGCTGGGTGATACCTCCAAATTTGTTCTTTCTCAAGATTACCATGGTATTCAGGGTCATTTATAGTTCCATATAAATTTTAGGATTATTTGTTCTAGCTCTCTGAAAAATGCTATTGGTATTTTGATACGGATTACATTGAATCTATAGATTGCTTTGAGTAGTATGGCCATTTTAATGATATTGATTCTTCCTACCCATGAACAGGGTATATGCCTCCATTTATTTGTATCTTCTTCAATTTTTTTTTCAAAGACATAATTTTCTGATAAGAGGTCTTTTACCTCTTTGGTTAATTTGTTTCCCAGGTATTTTATAGTTTTTGATGCAATTGTAAGTGGGATTGTTTCTTAATTTCCATTTTTGAAAGTTCATCATTGGTGTACAAAAATGCCACTGACTTCTGAATATTTTGTATCCTGCTACTTTAGTTCTAATAGTTTTTTTGGTGGAATCTTCAGGATTCTCTCTATATAATACCATGTCATTGGCAAATAACAAGAATTTTACTTCTTCCTTTCCAATTCAGATGCCTTTTATTTCTCTTTCTTATTGCTGTGGCTAAGACTTCCAATACAATATTGAAGGGGAGAAGTGAAAGTGGGTATCCTTGTCTTGTTCCTAATTCTAAGGAAAATACTTTAGCCTTTCCCCATTAAGTATGATGATAACTACAGGTTTATCATATATGGCAGTTATTATGTTGAGATATGTACCCTCTATTCCCACTTTGCTAAGAGTTTTTTTTTTTTTCCATAAATGGATGCTGGATTTTGTCGAATGCTTTTTCTGCATCTATTGATATGATCACATGATTTTTATCTTTCAGTTTGTTAATGCGGTGTATCACATTAATTGATTTGCAGATATTGCGCCAACCTTGCATCCCAGGAATAAATTCAATTCGATCATAGTATATGATATTTTCAATGTATTGCTGAATTTAGTTTACTAATATTTTGTTGCAGATTTTTGCATCAATGTTCATAACAGATATCGGCATATAGTTTTAATTTTTTATAATGTATTTGTCTAGTTTTGGAATCAAGGTAATGGTGGCCTCATTGAAGGAGTTAGAGAGCCTTCCCTATTCTTGAATTTTTTTGTAATAGTTTGAGAAGAATAGGTGTTAATTCTTCTTTGAATGTTTGGTTAAATGCACCTATAAAGCCATCTGCTCCAGGACTTATATTTTTGGAAAGGTTTTTGATTACTGATTTGACTTTGTTGGTGTTAATCATTCAGTTCACATTTTCTGTTCTTCTTGACTCATTCTTGGGAGCTTGTATGTTTCTAGGAATGTATCCATTTCTTCCAGAATGTCCAATTTGTTGGCATATCATTGCTTATAGTAATTTATTATGATCTATTGTATTTCTGTGGAGTCTGTAGTTATTTCTCCTCTTTCATCTCTTGTTTTATTTATTTGAACTCTCTTTTTTTCCCTGATGAGTCTGGTTAAGGGTTTGTTAAAGGTTTGTTAAAATTGGTTTCATTAATCCTTTGTATTGTTTTTCTAGACTATCTCATTTATTTCTACTCTGATCCTTATTATCTCATTTCTTCTATTCTCTTTGGGCTTTGTTTGCTGTTCTTTTTCTAGTTCTTTTAAGTATAAGGTTAAATTGTTTATTTGAGCTTTTTCTTCTGTCTTGAGGTAGGCCCATATTGCTGGAATTTCCCTCTTAGGACCACTTTTTCCATGCCCAATAGATTTTGAGTCATTGTGTTTTCATTTTCATTTGTCTCTAGGTATCTTTTGATTTATTCCTTGATCTCATTAATAACCCATTCATTGTTTAGTAGTATATTATTTAGCTTCTATATGTTTGTGTGTTTTCCAGTTTTTTCTTGTAGTGGATTTCTAGTTTCACACTATTGTGATTGAAGAAGACTGTTAATATGAAGATTTCAGTCTTCTTAAACTTATTGAGACTTGTTTTGTGTCCTAACAAGTGGTCAATCCTGGAAAGTGTTCCATGTACACTTGAGAAGAATGTATATTTTGCTGCTTTGGGTTAAAGTGCTCTGAAAATATCTATTAAATCCATCTGATCTTGTGTGTCTTTTAGGCCCAATGTTTCCTTGTTGATTCTTTGCCTGGAAGATCGGTCCATTGCTGTCAATGGGTGTAAAGTCTCCTACTATAAGTATACTACTATTGATCTCTCCCTTTATGTCAGTCAATAATTGCTTTATGTATGTAGGTGCTCCTTTGATGGGTGTGTATATGTTTATTAGGGTTGTGTTCTCTTGATTTATCGATTCCTTTATCATTATGTAATGCCATTTTGTCTCTTATTCTAGCTTTTGTTTTAAAGTCTATTTTATCTGATATAAGAATTGCTACTCCGGCTTTTTTAATTTTTATATATTTTTTTCATTTCCATTTGTGTGAAATATCTTTTTTCATCCCTTTACTTTTGTGCTGGCTGGAAAATTACTGCTTGGCTATGTCCATGGGAACATATGCTGTCACCCATAGGAACATAACATTCTAACAATAAGCTTTCTGCTTCTGTATCCCCGCTTGCACACCTGACCTGTGGGTCGACAGGTAGTGAATAGAAGAAAAATACACCCTTGTGTTTAGACAGAATGAAGAATGGGATTTGGGGCTTAAAAACCCTGTACCTCTACATTTCGGGGCTGCTTAATTTGGGGTCTGCATACCCCTGGCAGACCCAGCTGTCTGAATAAAGAATGTGTTTTCTATAACTCACTGAGTTCTGGTGGTCCACGTGTCTTTTGGGAGCTGGTGGCTACAATACTTTCAGTCGGTGAGTGTCATTTAATCTGAAGAGGGTTTCTTGTAGACAGCATATGCATGGGTCTTGTATTCTTATCCATTTGCCTACCCTATGTCTTTTGATTGGAGCTTTTAATACATTTACATTTAAAGTGATTACTGATGCATACATAGTTACTTCCATTTTGTTATTCATATTTTTACATATTTTTATTTTTTATTTTTTTCTTTTGTATCTCTCCTTTTTTTGTTTGTTTGTTTTTTTTACAGAAGTCCCCTTAACATTTCTTATAATGCTGGCTTGTTGGTGATGAATTCCTTAAGCTTTTCCCTGTCTGGGAAGCTTTTCATCGCACCCTCCATTTTAATCAAAAACCTTGTTGGGTAGCATATTTGTGGTTGTAGATTATTGTGTTTCATAACTTTGAATATTTCTTGCCAGTTTCTTCTGGCCTGCACATTTTCCATTGAAAAATTAGCAGACATTCTTCTTGGGTACCCTTGTAAGTAACTAGCTGCATTTCTCTTGCTACTTTTAAGATTCTCTCTTTGTCTTTGAACTTTGGAATTTTAATTATGATGTGTCTTGGTGTGGGTCTGTTTGAATTTCTCTTTGTGGGATTCATTATGCTTCCTGAACTTGTATGTCTAATTTCTTTCCCGGGTTTGGGACGTTTTCTGTCAGTATTTCTTCAACTAGATTCTCAATCCCTTGTTCTCTCTCTTCATCTTCATATACTCCTATGATCCGGATATTGTTACAATTCCTGTTGTCCCAGAAGTCTCTTAAACTACATGCACTTTTTAAAATTGTTTTATTTTGGTTGTTCTGATCGCGTGCATTCTGCTGCCTTGTTTTCCATTTCACTGATTTGATCTCCTTTTCTATCCAATCTACTGTTGTATCCTTTTAGTATATTCTTCATTTCAGGTATTTTATTCTTTATTTCTATCTGGTTCTTTTTTGTGCTTTCTATGTCCTTTTTTAATGTTTACTCTCTCTCTGTTGAGGTTGTCATGATGCTCATCCATTCTCCCCCTAAATTCACTGAGCATCCTTATAACCGTTTTTTGAACTCTGTCTCTGGTAAGTTGCTTGCCTCCATTTCATTTAACTTTCTGGAGTTTTCTTCTGTTGTTGCATTTGTGGCATGTTTCTTTGTTCTCTCATTTTATTATCCTCTCTGTGTTCATTTCTATGTGTTAGGAATGTTTGTTTCATCTCTCAGCCTTGGCCAGATGGTCTTATGTAGAAGGTACCCTGTGTGGCCCAGTGGTACATTCTCCCTGACCCCCTGTGCCAAGGGCTCTGGATATGATCTTTGAGTGGGTTTTGTGTGTCTTCTGTTGTCATTAAGCCTTTATTGATGTTAATACATCAGTGGAATAGGATTAACGCTCAGGCTACTTATTGGAATGGCTGCACCCACAGGGTAAGAGTTGCTGTGTAGGGTCTGACCCCACTGAGTGGAATTTGCCCTAGCAGGCTTGTGTACTTGTTGCAACCACCCTTTCTGTGTACCACTTATGGGTCTAGTCAGGAAATGTTATGTTGTGGTCTAGTGTTAGCCTCTGGGTGCATTGGCTCTTTGGCCCTTTAGGAGGGGTCCCAGTAGGCCAAGGTCAGCTGCTACCTTAGATTGCTCAGGGCTACCTGGTGGGAACTACAAAGTGATCCATGGATGATTGTTGCCTATGCCAGATCTATAGGTAAGTGGAAGAAACAATGTTGTAGGCCTCAGTCAGTTATCCCTCATCCTGACCTAGGGCAGTTTAACAGAGGCACCAGTGCTCCTTGAGGCCTCACTGCCTGTCAGTTGCCCATAAGTCTGTGAAACTGGAAGAGCCTCTGTGTGATCTGCATGTCATTGGTGTAGGGACCCCGGGAGTCTCCTGGATCTATTGAGTAAATTTCCCCCAGCACTGTAGTGTCAATTTACATGCCTGCACTATCTCTATGGCTCCCTGTACAAGTTTCCAATTGTAGCAAGCTCAACTGCTGCCCACCTTGGGCCAGCAAACACTCAAGCTCTGTTTAGGAATTCCTGAAGCTCATGGGCATGAGTTGGTGGCCTACCACCGAATGCTTCTCCTGGATGCATGGGCTTTGCGTGGGTCGCACAAACTGAGCACTGTTGTTTGATGTTGAATTTGTGACCCAGGGAAAGCACAGGATGGGACTAGGCTGTCTGGGAGCAGGCTTGCCACAGGTAGTTGTGGGTTAGGTGGGTCATCGTCTCAGTGAGGCATGGGGCCATCAGACCTACACAGCACCAGATTTGCTGCCAAACCTGGGATTGAGGGCTCCTATCAAAGTCAGATATCACTGTGAGAACTATTTTAGTTGGCGATGGGCCCACAAAACTCCTGAGATCTGCCCAAGCGATACTGTATCTAGTGCTGGTAGCAGTGATCTTCCTGTCACAGTATTCCCTGAACTTTGCTCACTTTGCTGTTTGAGATCTGTTGACTGAGCTGAATGTGCCACCCTAGGGCATGTCAACATGCCAGGAGCTCTTTGTGAATTGAATGAGGCAGGAGCTTAAGGAATTAAGAGCTGTCAGGCCAATACCCTCAGTTTTCTGCAGTTTCTGTGTTTGCACATTCCAGCAGTAGTCACAGATCACATGGAGATAAGCTGCTGTCTGGTGTGGTCCCACACACTCTTGTGATCCCCTCAAGAGATATTACAGCTTGTACGGGTAGCAGTGGTCTGTCCACAACTGTTTTCACTGAAATGCACTCACTGCTTTTGCCAAGGTCTATTGCCTGCACAGAATTCGAAACCCTAGAGGAGAATGATGAAGGGGAGGCTGCCTGTCAATGGGATGCAGGCACTTTGTGGCTTAGGTGAAGTGGGATCAGGTGGAGACAAGGACTGTGAGGCCAATATAGCCTTAATTTTGCTGCAACTTCTGTGCCCGAGCATTTCTTCTGTCGTCACAGATCACAGTGAGACCAGCTCCAGTCTAGGGCAGTCCCACAGACTGCTTTGATCCCCCCCACGTGATATTGCAGCTCTTGTAGGTAGTAGAGGTCTGTGTGCAGCTAATTTCCCAGCAGTGCCAGCCCTGTGCTAGCCAATGTTTGTTGCCTGTGTGGATTGAGAGACCCATGGGAAAGGCAGGGAGGTGTTGTTAAACTGTCAATGGGCAACATGGGGAAATCTGTGGGTTGGGTGGGGTGGGATCTCAGGGATCAGTTTTGCTGCAACTTTGGTAACTATTTGGTATTCTTAGAAAAGACACAGATAACAGCAAGAACAGCTGCTGTCTGCGACTGGCCCACAGACCCCTGAGATTCACCAAGTTCGTGTTGGTAGCACTGACTTGCCTGAAAACTGTCTCTGAAATGTGTGTTCACAGTGCTGGCTGCCAGCTGTGAAAGCTTGGCCCTGAAATGGTGCTGGAGTGGTAGCCACCCAACAAAATCCCCTGGAATCTGCAGGTTCGGTGGGGTGGGATGATCTCCTCAGGCCAGAGCTTCCCAATGGCCTTGTGGGAGGGGTCTACACAGTCCAGCTATTGTGCTCCATAGATTGCTGCATAGGGGGGCCCAACTAAGGTACAGTGGTGGCTGCCTGTCCAGCAGTCTTTCCCATATGAATCTTGTGCAAGCCTCTGACCCATCACTGGTGTGCCAGGTGAGTGTCTACAAGTGAAAGAACTTGTGCATAGGCCCTTCAAAGGGGCATCTAGGATTTCAGTCTCCTTCCATCCCACCCAGACAGCCAGAATCTCCTCTGATATTTACAGAGTTTTTGGAAACTCTTCTTCCCTGGGCTAGGACCCTTGGCTGTGGAGCCCCCGAATGAGGCTAGGACTTCCTCTCTTTCAGGAGAGTCTCTGCAGCCTCACTCTCCCTCCCAGTGATCTTTCACCACCTGTGCGTGCAGGTCCAGCCCAATTCACAATTTGTCCCTCCTACCAACTTTGATGTGGCTCCTTTATATTATCAGACATATCTGTTATGATCATCTTGACTTCAGGTGATTCTCCACGTTGAATGTTTTATAATTTGGTTATAATTTCAGTGCAGACCTGGAAGGAGGCGAACACTGTTTTTTCTAGTCCGACATCTTCCTTGGAATCCGAGAATAAGACTCTTGCAGGAAGAAGCGCTGAAGTTTGAAGACTAGAAAAATTTTGATAGATACTCTCCTGGTCATTTGGGCTCCGACCCTCTGTCTCACCTCCCCACTCCCTGCAGCCCCTGGCAAATTTAATATTTCATAAAACCTTATCAAATATCCTTCTCTAGTGCTTCCCTTATCTGCATCCATCTCATCAATTCTGTTTCCACTACCATCCCATTCAAAGCCTTCATTAACTCACATCTGAACTCTATTACAACCTCCTAACCAGGCCTCCTCTCTCTAGTCTCTCCTCCATTAATTTACCCTGCACGCAGCTGCCAGAGTCATCTTCAGGAAATGCCAATTTCATCATGTTTCTATCCATTTCCTACAGGATACAATTTAAGTTCTTTCGTCTGGTATTCAAGGCTCCCTACAGTCAGAGCCCAGGCTATATTTCCAACCTCATTTTTTTCTACAGTAATGTTCTGGTTCAGCCAAGCCTACTAATTTTCCTTACATTTCCATCCCAAGCTTCTGTTCGCACAAGTTTCCTAATATTAAATGCCTCCCACAGTCTTCTTTATTGATATAAATTCTACGTTACATCTTCATAAAGTTTTTTGATATTTTGGTCAACAAGAGCTTGCTCCCCTGATTTCAAACTATTCTACTGGCACTTATTTTAACTCCAGTGTATTATGGGAGAAAGTTGAATAGAGGTAGTAACTGGAACCATGATTATAAATGCATTTATAAAGAGAAAGAATGAATGATTGGAAAGCAAGGGAGAGCAAGAGAAGAGGATTCCATGGAGGAGACACAGGAGCTACAGAAATAAATTGGAGAGTTAAATAAACACAAAAAGCTTGAACACAATAAGGACAAAAATGAAACAAAACAAAAAAATCTACAACCCTGATTCTTATTTTTAGGAGATAAGTTGTAGCCATTAAAATCACAGATTTAGGGACCAATACCATCAGCATAGGTTGTAGGATGCCCTTAGTGGTAAGGAAATGGAGGCAATAGGTATTTAGCATTGAGATTAAAAGAGGAAAAATGAGACAGAAGTTAAAGGGCACAGAAGGGCAAACTAAGAATTTTGCTGTAATGGGGCTCTACCATATCATATGCAGATATCACTGAATTGTATAATTTATTGATTAAGCATATGGATATTGTCAGGCTGGTTAATTTTGTATGCCAGGCTTGCCACTTTAAACCTGTACTAACTTGGACAATTTATTTAAACACTCTATGATTCACTTTACTCAAATATGAATTGGGTATAATGAAAATAATATCTACCTGATTGAGTTGTTGTTACAATTAAGTTAATATAGGACATGTGATTGGAATATAAAACATGTTCAATAAATGTTAGCTATATTTTGATGGTGTTTATCATTTCTACACAATCCAATTCATATGCTGACCCTTAACGGACACCTGTGCATTTCCCTAGAAGAACTCAAAGTTGTAAGAATTATTCAAATTCGACCTTGGTGTTAATGCACATTGAAAGAGGGCTGACATACAATGTCAAAGTTTAGCTGAACTAAATAAACAAAACAATTAACTGATTAAATTATATTTTAGATGGTCAGAAATAGAGAAGAATTCTGTCTAGACTTTTAAATGCCCTCTAATAGAGCCCATGTAAGCTACCTATAGTCAGAATTTTGTATATCATCTCCAACATGGAAGATGGTTTAAATGAATCACAGAGCACATAAAATGCCTCATTGAATTTGATTAGAGAACTTAGTCAACAACACATGAAGTAATTGTTGCTATGCAGTGGGTCCTTAGAATAATGCTGTATCTAATAATACAAATGTTCCTTGTTATTTTTATGGGCCATAGAGCACATTCAGTGAATTATGGATAGGATGATAATCAACCAGCTGAAAAGTCTTTTAAAAGATGAATTGTTATATACTCATAGTAAGCACTATATACCTGAAAAAATAATTTTTCTAGGAGTCAAAATTTGCCATGTAATCACATAGCCCATTTTCTAATATGTTGAAATAACATAGGCTCTGGGTACCATCCCAATTTTTTTAAATTTATGTTTATTATTTTACCTCTACACCCAATGTTCAGAAGTGGAGTTTTCTTCTAGTTGAATTCTCTCCTGTCCACTATGATAAATCTGCAGATCTAAAAAAAACAAAAACAAAAAAACAAAACAAAAAAAAACCTTCTACATCATAAATGTGCCCATAGAATGGACACCGTTTTGGTTACTGTGATCTCATTCATATTCTCTCTTCTCTCTCTCTCTCTCTCTCTCTCTCTCTCTCTCTCTCTCTCTCTCTCTCTCTCTCTCTTTCTCTTTCTTCCTCTCTCTCCCCATCTCTCTCTCTATCCTCTCTGCCATCTCCTTAATTTTTCTACTAGAATAAAATCTTGATTAGTCAGATCACAATTAAGAGAACTCTCAACTCATAATTTGAATACTCTACTTAGAAAAGCAAGTAGAAACTCATATGGAGACATAAATCATAGCAGTGATTTCGTTAAAAATACAGGGAATGAACAAAGACCTCAGTGCAATTCAGTTCAATCTCCTAAACCATCTCCATCTCCATCTATGACTACAGACATTGTTAACTGATGGTCAAAGGAGTGGTCTAGAGACACTGGGTACCATAGTTACATAATACAGTTGCTCAAGAACACTACAAGAGTTCCCGTTATTATAGAAAGGTTTATTTCAATTTGATCAACTATTTATTAAGATTGGAAAGTAGACATAATATAGAAAGATTTCCTAACAATTTGAAGTCTAAGGCAACTTTGTAACTGTGACACATTATCAAAATAATCTTTTTAGAAATATACAGTTAAATATAAACATGTATATGTATATGTGTATACATTCCCCCTGAAAATACAGGGATTTTTTTTCTGTTCCTCCACAAATGCAGCCCATTCCTATCATTTGATTTTGTTGCCATTTCCTCACTTTCCAAGATAGGTCAAGGAAATAGTGGGTAAATGGTTTAAATTTTGTTTTTCACCTATGGTGTTTTACTTTGACATTTGGTTTCTGTATTAGTAAAGCTAGTATCATTTCTAACTGCATAATCAAAAGGGTAATTTATTAAAATCCATGACAGACTAATTGCCAAAGCCTGAGCAGTTATAGATGAACCAAGCAACAAGAGAAGCACTTATTAACCTCCCTGAAAGACAAACCACTTAGTTCTTTCCCTTAGGCTGAGGCATTCTGAGAACTGTCAGCTCAGTCAGTCTGAGACAGCGATCTCTTTTCTACTGAGGCAGCTTCATTTATTCAAAGGGATTAAGATGTTTAACAGGATCAGGAAGTAAAGAAACATTAAAAAGAATGCACTGTGTATAGAAAGAAAGATACCTGGGGGCCCTTTAAACAAACAGTTTCTACCTCCAGTGAGATATCTATACAGATGGATTTTAAAAATTTGTTTTAATTAGTTTCAAGTATACAGTACACTGGTTAGACTTTTATATAGTTTATAAATACTCCCCCAATTGTTCCTTCTCTCCTCTGGTTTTTCCATCTAGCCAATATATTATTGATAACTACATTCCCTCTGCCATGTTACCATCCCGTGATCATCTATCAACTACTAATTTGTACTTCTTTAACCCTTCATCTCATTCTCCTAACCCCCCAAATTCCCTCCCTCTGTCCGTCACCAAATTGTCCACTACACTTGTAAACTGAACAGATAGATTTTTAACACTCACTGGGCTTGGTGTAAACAGATCCAGCTGGAACCTGGCTTGTACCTCAGGACCTTGGAGGTAGAGGCTGGTCCACCTTGCTATCACTCTGCCACACTTGGAGACAAGTGTTAAATGTTGAACCGTGACCCAATTGCTAAGAGAATAACTAAAATCAAGTAGAGATGCTACAGTGTGTCTTTTTATAATACTATTTGGATGTTTTAGTGGTCAGTTAATTAACTATCATTTGGTTTGTGTTTTGATGTGATTTCCTGGCTTGGCTGGGATTTTATACTGATGTCAAGCTGATCTGATACCTGAGTGTCTTCATTTTATGTATTTTACTGTGAAGAATGGAAATAGTATAAAAACCTAGATTTTGAAAGGAGCATGTGTTGACTGATGAAAGTTTAAATTAATATAAATCTAGGTTCCCCCTTCACCTCATCCAGATACCATAGGATATCCTTCCTATGAAGAACAGTTTGTTGTTGTCATTGCTCATTCAGATTTAAATAGATTTTTTAAAATAATTACTTAAAATGTACATTTGTATTGTGATTTATAATTTGCATAGTGCTTTCATATGTAAGTCCTCATTTAATTTCACAACCTTATGAAATAGGTATTATTATTTGCCCCATTTTATAGATGGGGAAGCTATGGCACAGAATAGTTAAGCACTAGTAAGTGGCAGAGGTAGGACTTAAACCAGATGTGAAATCCACTACTCTTTCTTCCCTGTTCTTCATACTTTTTTAGAGATTATGCAGATTTTTCACTTAAGGACTGTCATTGTATTTTTTTTCTTGGCCCTCAGGTCACTCAGGTGAAATCTCAGCCTATTGGAATCATGCATATAGATATATTTAAATATATGTTCGGCATTTGAAAAGAAGATTTCATAGATTCCTCACCAAAAAATAAAAGGTAATGGCTTCAGTCTAAACAATGTGGTTTATTGTCTTTAACTGTATCAGTATCTGAGAAGTTGGTTTCTGCAGCTGTCATCTTCTCATCACTTAGGAATGCACCATTTTGTTTTGTTTTGGCCTCACAAACGGAGCCAAAGAGCATGTACATCCAGCAACCTATGTGAATTTCCTTGCTAATCAAGGAAACTTTCTTTCAAGAATGTCTTAGATTTAGGGAGAAACTCAAACCCATTACTGGATATCAAATGGCAACTCAGGATCCTCTTTAAGGAAAAACTATAAATTACTATCTCCCCTACTCTCATTCCTGCCTCCAAGAGATTGCACCTCTACCTCCTAGGCATCAAAACAGGTTTCCTAGATTCCAATATATCTTAAGTAAATTTAAGAAGAAAAGGTAGGTTTCATAAAATCTATCAGATGATGTGTTCATAGCGTACTATTTATAAAATTCAAATAGCACATTTTCAAATATATTCCTTTGTATATTGTCAACCTTTGTTGCTGTTCAGGTATAAAATAAAATTTAGGACATTATATTTGCCATCAGAGTTGCAATTTGTGCAGATTTCTGAGACTACAGAATATGTATTACAGTCTGTAGGTCTGTTTGTTAATAAGCTTTGTTTATATGTAAAAAAAATAGTTTCTTTTTGAGAAGGATGTTTTACCATTTTGAACTATGATGGTTAGTCATGCAAATGTCAATTTATCATTGACTTTTGATAAGCAGGAAAAATAGAACAATTATCTCATTATAGGGAGCTTGTAAGCACAGGAACACCCTTCTTTGATTACTTTGAAGGCAGGAAAAAGGCAACTTCCTTTAATAATTAGGTTTGTTTACTAATTTAGAGGGGGGGAGTGGCAATACCTTCTTCTCAACCTCATAAGGCAACATAGTAGATATTTGTGTTTCTATAGAAGTCTGTAGTCTTAATATTAAAGTGAATTAGCAATTCCACTTCTAGGTATATACTCAAAAGAACTAAAAAAAAACATGTGCACACAAAAATTGTACATTAATATTCCTAGCAGTATCATTCATAATAGCCAAAAATTAGAAACAACCCAAATGTCCGTCAACTGATGAATGGGTAAACAAAATGTGATATATCCACACAATGCAATATTATCAACCATAGAAAATGAATGAAGCTCTGACATAACATAGATGACCTTTGAAAACATAGTAAATGAAAGAAGACACCAAAGTCTGCATATATGATTCAATTTATATGAAATGTCCAGAATAGGCACAGAGACAGGAAAAGAGATTAGTGGTTGCCAGAGGCTATTTGGGGAAAGGGAGGTGACTGTTAATAGTTGTTGTACAACTCTGTGAATATACTAAAGACCATTGAATTGTACAGTTTAAATGGACTGAATTGTATCATATGTGAATTATATCTCAATAAAGCTGTTATATTTTAAAATATAAGTGAGATTAGAAACCAAGAAGGGTAGCTTCAAAACTAATAAAATATAAATGTAAGACTTATATTAACTAGAGAAGATTTGGAAAACTCTAGGCTGCTCAGAATAAAAGAAATGAGTAGGGCTGGGACTCATTTCCCACCCTCTCATAGACCAGGGCCACATGATATTCCTCATACTTTCTAAGACTTTATAAAGCAGGAATAAGGAATGAGAGACCTTGTGAAGGCCGTAGAATGCAAATTCAGAACCAGTAGAACACAGCATAAGATCAATATGAGAAGAAACAGAACCCCCTTGGGACCAGTCTATATTAATGGCAGAGCAGGACCTATCTAGGTTTCAGGAAGGTTCAGAATAGGTTCCATATCACAAATAGCCCAGGATGAACTTCTTAGAAGTGAGAGTTACTATAGTCTTGTGTTGCGGATTCTTGAACAAAGAGACAGGACATGGAGGCACAGCAGGAATCAGCATATTTAAATTCTGGCACAGCTTCAGTGGTTCTTATCCAAAGGCTGAGACCCGATTGTAACATGGTGGGCAGTTTCATACCATCCTTGTACTCTGCATTCCTACACAGCTATAGATCTTCTAATAAAGAAGGAGAACATAAGGAGAACATTGATTGGCTGCCAAACTATTAAAAGCAACCTGCTTAATCTTTTTAAGCGGGTTTTCAGACTGCTACGTCAAGCCAGAGATCCTGGATAGTGGTAGTACAGTCAGGAACTAACTCATTCAAGCAGGAAATGGTCAGGCAGGTTACCCTGCCACATTAGTAGCAGAGAAGATGATGGTGGCATTAGTGCAGGTGTATCACTGTGGTAGACCTGGGTCCCCAAAATAAATTACCAGACTTCTACAGGAACCAAATAGGGGATCCCCTATACTTCTTAAAGATGACGGGGAACAGATTAAAAGAAATGACCATTCTTGGAGTACCTGGGGCAAATCTATTTATTTACTTTGGAATCTGAATCTGTAGAGTCATCTTGGCAGGTGGGTGATTTTTAATCTTTAGAAAGATAGCCCCTAACTAATTCTATTATTTTCTGTAAATATCACTTACTCTTACGAGTTCCTCACCTACGTGCCTTCTTTTGTACCGAACTAGCAGGCAGAGAGAAATCTAGGGTTTTGGGAACCAAATGAGTAGAGAAGAAGGCGTGTGTAATAAGAAAGTGCAGGTCTGACTTGACTGGGAAGTGTTGATGTAGTTTCCCTCCATTTGAATGTACAAAATACATAATAATGCAGCTCAATCAACGTAATACTTTAGGTTCATAAACCAACTTTATATGCACTATCTCAGTTTAATGTCCAAAATAGAGGACCACTATTACAAGGACTTAACAAGACATTTGGCTGTAGGAGTGTTGTAGTGTTAGAAGAACAAAAATTAGTCTCACTTGACTAGGATGCTGTTTTTTATTCTACAAAATAAGAATTGAATTCAGAGAAACATTTACTGAATACCCCTTCTTAGCCTTTATCAGGTGTTGTACAGAGCAGAATAAAACTAGGTTCTTGCCTTTAGAAGACTTCCCAGCCTTACTCTATGACAGGTGGATGTTGGGGGGGAAGTATAGGTGCTTTGGAAGAAAGAGATATAAGTGTCTGCCTAGCTTGGACTGTGGAGAAAGTGTGTGATGTAGTCAGAGAAGAAACCCCTGAACAAAATATTGAGAGATGATAGGAAATCATTCATTATTTATTCAGCATTTAACCAATACAAATTTAGCACTACTATATACCAGGCTCTGTTATAGGGCTAGAGATAGGTAATTGGCCAAAGAATCAGAAAAAAAAATAATGTTTCTTTTTAATATAGGAAATACTGTAACAAAGAACAGGAGGCATCAAACCACATGGAGTGAATGCTGAATGTAGAAACAATCTGCGCACGACTAGAAAACAAAGTGAGAGATTGTGCTTAGCGAAGTATGAGAGAGAAAATAGGACACTAGGCCAAGTCCTCAAGGATTTTAACTGGATAAGGAGCCAAACTTTTATCCTGTAAACAGTGGGAAGCCTACTGAAGGTTTAAGTAAAATATATGAGTTTTAAAAAAGGACCACTCTGCCTGCAGAGTAGATATGAATTTGAGGGACAGAAACTGGGGAATCTACTGAATAAAAGAACTTTCATAAGGACAGTAGCATGAGGAATTAGATTATCTCCTTCTTGAGAAGACCCAAACATTGTCCCTTTCCTTCCCGTTGGTACCCAAAATTGGGCTATCTTAGATCCCACCCCTAGAGGCCAATGATAGTGAGACTAATCTCTAACAACCTAATTAGTATAGAGGAGTTTAATATCTGACACTGATCTAATGTGCAGCTTTCTAAGATTGGCATCTTAAGAGTTTGTCTATAATTCAAAGGAGTGAAAAGAAAGAACAAAATGTCTTAGCCCAGAAACTTTCAGTTATTGACGGTAAGCCTGCTCATTTACCTTCATAGGTAGAAGGAAGAACATAGAAAAAGTGGGATATAACCCAAAGAAACAGCATTGTTAATAATGAGGTATCACTGCCAGTAAGTGTTTGCTTTCAATAAAGAAGAAGGAGGTCATGGGCACAGGAAAGGTTGGCAAGTGCAAATAGGGGAGGCACAGAAACAGAAGAAAAGATGATAGACACACACCATTCACATCTTTCTGTCAAAAGAGATGTTGGCTGTGATCTTTTGAGTCTAGGAAGTATACCAAGAGAACTAAGTATTTAATGTTTTAATAAAAGTATCTATATGTGAGAAAACAGAAGTGCCACATACTGGAAATGTCTTCCGAAAGTCACAGATTTAAATAATCCTCACTGAAGCTGTAGAGGGACTGTTTCTGTTCCCCCCTCTTTCTTTTCTCTTCTCTGCTCTACATGTGCCTAATGATGGGAAAAACACAGTATCTAGGGAAGGTCTCCCTAGCAAGAAGTAGAAGACAAAATGAGCCCAGATGAATGAAGTGGAGGTTTCTAGAAAATGAATGGGACAAAATATCATTCCTGTTTAAGTGATGAGGAAAAGAATGAGACATGGGAATTTTTTAAAAGTGCAATAAGATTAAATAGTAGATAAAAATAAAGGTAGTTGTATGGGTACTTTACTGCAAAGTCCCTTTCAAAGGTGCACTTTGTCTTAGCAAAAGTATTGTGCACATATAGGACTATTGGGATACAAATAAAGACTAAGGAGAAAATCTGAAGGTCAAAAATCCTTCAGTGATCAGCTAAACTCTTATTTTTTTTTAAGGTTGGAAAGAACATATCTGAGAGAGAAAAAAAGAAAGCAACTTCAGGGAAAAGAGAATTTGTTCTTTCTCTTATGAACTCAATGATGAAAGCAGTCATTTTCTTAGTTTGTGTGATATGCTGGGTTGTAAAACAAAGAACCAGTATTTGAGCTTTCATTTGACAGTGTACTAAATACAATTAAGAACATTTTGCATATTAAAGGCATTATTACTACTTCGTGGCAAATATTTCCAATAAGATGGAATTGAAAATGAATTCCTCCTCCCAAGAAAGCTATACATGCTTTTGTAGGATTTGACATAATTTGAAACCATGCTGTGTCAAACTGTCATTTGCAAGAATTCTCTAATGCTTCCACAGATCTTGTCTAATCTCTTTTAAGACTCATTTGATGTCACATAATTGAAAATAACCATTGGTCTGATGTGTTAATTTTATGCAAGGAAAATAATAAGGTGCTGATGTTATACTTTGAGCCAACTACTTTTTGGGGAAAAACTGTACCAAATTTTTAGTCTCCATGACAACTCTCCTAAGACTACATAACCCTTTATAATTTCATTTTGAGGCCCTATTTAAAATCAAATATCCTGAAATATGACATTCAAAATGAATAAAATATGAGGCTATCTTTCTTGAGATGTAGTAGACTGTCTTAGGTTCTACACATAAAAAATTGTAACATAATTTACCTTGAGTTACAAACTTAAGTTGAGAAAAGGATCTCTTTCTCTCTCTCTCTCCCTCTCTTCCTCTCCTCTCTCTCCCTCTCCTATGATACCACCATTTATTTCTACTCGATATCCCTTAAGTGACCTATAAAGATTAACCTCCTTCAAAGCTTACAAAACTCAGAGCCTTCTAAACTAATGTTCACCTTTGGGTTTCAAATACCCCTTCCTGTCTGTCTAGGCTATTTCAATAGAATTACGATAATCTGTAGTTTAAAATCTAAATGAAGGATGTAGTTTAGATCAAACTCTGGATAACAAAGTGAAAAGTTAATGAAATCTAAATTAGTAACAACTAAAGCTTTCCCTTAAAGAAAACATTATTGATTTTAAAGAACTTACTAATGAAAAAGATAACGTTCATTTAGACTTAGCCTGAGACACATCATAGATTCATTTATAAGAATAAATGAGGACTTAGATCCCAGCGAAGGGGCTTTGCATTCTGGCTGGGCACTCCCCTGCAACAACCTCTTTGAGAACCAGTTAGGTGGGAAGATTTTCTAGTTACTGTTTGTACCCCATGACAACTTAACATCTCGTATCCTCTACACATCTACATCCACTTCTCACATGCCAAATAGTACTTATTCTAAAATTGGCTTTTAAAAACATTTCCCTCTCATGGACATAATTTCACATTAAAACCCTACATTAGTATTTGCTATCAAACACGTAAAATTGTTCATTTCATCCTCAAAGCTTTTTGCCTAAGCTTAAAACTTTTCCATAAAGCCTTCTTAGGTTGTTAGCATTTACATACTCATTTGTACTTTGGGATAGGCTACTACTTCGTGAGTATTGTATCAACTGGGGTTGCATTTAGCTTCGAGTATAACAGGAAACCCAACATCAGGGGCTGAAATAAATTGGCAGTTATATTCTCTCTCACATAACAAAGGGAAGACATAAGCAGCCAGGGCTGGTATAGCTCTTTCATAGTGTCATTAATATTCCAGGTTTATTATATCCCTATACTTTACCCTTGGAATTTGAGTTTCATTCTTGTGTTGTCACTTCATGGTCCCAGGATGGCTGCTCCACCTCCAGCCTAATAATATCTGCATTCTAGTCAAGAAAGGAAGGAAAGCTGAAAGAGGTAGTGCCTAATCTGAGCATATGTGCCCTTAGCAGAATTTAATCACATAATTTCCATAGTTGCAAGTGAATCTGAGAAGGCAGGTTGCTGGACAATAAAATTTGGTTCTGTGGAAAGGTAAAAAGAATGACTATTGAGATTTCAATAGTGTCTTCTGCTACACTGTTCTTCGGTCATGTTAAATCTGACCACACTCTATTCCCTAATTAAACTATAAACTCATTGAGCTCAGAGGTCATTAATTTCATTTCTTTTGTATCTCCTTCCTCCCCTTAGCTACATGAAGCATTCCATGTCCGATGGTAATTGAATCAACCAGTAGGCAGCTCTCCCACACATCCTCTTATACTACTTAACTAAATGATATTTGTTTGTGTGAATATGAGTTCAGTATGTAAAAAATAAAGAGTGAGCAATATGTGTCATTTTTTAAAAGCTGGATAGAGTCACATTAGATAGTGGTTTGACACCTTTTTTTCTACAAAATAAATTCCAAGCACTTACTTGGCATTTGAGCCCTCCCAACCTAGTCCTCTCTCTACCTACCTCTCCAACTTTATGTCCCATTGCTCCCTTCCATATTGCATTCCCTTTCTCAAACTGAACTATTCACTCTTCTGAATTTAATCTATATATAACTTAAATTGTGTAATATGCTTCACTGCACAAAAAGGAAACAAATGACAATGAACAAACAAACCTGACACTTGAATTTGTCCCTTTGCACACAATGTCTTCTTATCATATTTAATATCCGAATTCTTCTAAGTCTTCCACATAATATTTTAATTAGATGAAATAATGTGAGTATGCAAGAATGTGAGCGGGGGCACATTAAAGTTATGCTTCTGTAGCCCTTTCCAACCTTACCTTTTGTATATGGTAAGGATTCTTTTTAGCACTGTTGGCAAAGTTATATGCAAGAAATTATCAGTTTTAACAAGAAAGAGATTTGTCTTTACACTTTTATAACATCAAGAATCTAAAAAATGCAATCTTATTTCTCTGGAAATCTAAAAGATTCAGCGTAGACCCAGAAAAGATAGTCTCACAGACAGCCATCATATGGGCACTAGCATGATGCAGCCAGGACTCCAAGGAGAAGGCAGAGGAGAGGCAAGGGGAAAAGGGAATCCCCAAGTGCTGATTTGAGGCTAAATTTCTATGGATTACAAAGTCAAGAAATACTGTATAGCATCCTGTGCACTCTAAGAGTATTTATATTTAGCTATTACTGAAAATGTATTATTTCTATAACAGAGTATGCCTTTTAGACACGGTGGTGCATAACTGTAGGGTTATCGGTTAAAAACCTGGCATATATCGGTTAAAAACCTGGCAAAAATGGCAGCCACCTTTCCAGTTTCCTAGCCCCAAATGAGTTCTTTCTTCCTCTGACTTTTATTGAACATTGACTATCTCCTTTTGTTGATTTCCATTTCCCTCTTTTTTTAAAGCATATTTTATTAGATTATAAACACCTCCAGGGCAGGGAGTACCTAACTTAACCTTACAAAATTCACAAGTTTTGCTAATAGTATCTCAAAGATAGTAAGTGCTCCACTGTTGAATGAAAGAATGGAAAAAAAAAAAAACAACTAATACCTTAATTTACCCAAAATAACATTCAAAGCATCTAAATGCATTTTCTTATTGGTCAGTGGAGGCACTTGGAAGAGTACAAGGGAAGATGATGCTAATGGCTGTCATTTGCACAGGCAGGAAGTCACCCTTTAATTCCACAAGGACTTACTGGCACTTATTGCATCACATTATCCTTGCCATGAGGAGATTGCATTTTGGGGGAGGCACAGCCACAAGTTTCACACAGAAAATTTACAGAAAAACAATGAAGCAGAAATCTTTTCAATATCAAAAGTTTTATTTCTTTAAGTATTATAGGTCATATAATTATAGAGCTTTACATTCGATTAGTACTTAATGCCTGTCAAAAAGCGTCCTCATCCCCTATCTCCTTGAAGTTGATAACAGTCTCTACAATAGAAAGAACACAAATAATTATCCTTTCACAGAATGAAGCATCCCTTATATAGCCTCATTTTTATACTGGAAGTATAAGCAAAAAGTGTTTGATAATGTCTTAACATTAAAGCAATTGACTCACACAGATTAGGGATTGGACATAAATCAGAATAAAATACGTAAGATTTTAACAAGTAAGTCTGCCAGGTAGATGCTTTAGTAAAAAAATACTAGATCAGTAAACACAAACACAAACAAAAGAACAAACCCTCAATCACCTTGATTGAAAGAGATGTCCTGGTTTATTTTTCCAGTGAAACCCATCACAGTTGTGCATTTGGATTTTCAAGGAGAGAGAAATATATACCTATTTGTGCTTTTGTCTCTTGCTTTGTTATTAATATCACTAGTGTTCTCACTTGCCCCCCCCACACACAAAGAGTTTTGTGGTCACTCTAGCACTCATAACCTTCTAGGGGCCTCCGATCAGCTAGTGTGTCAAATAGTTATTTGCCTTTTGGTTCAAAAGAGTGCTGTCCAATAGAGCTTTCTGTAGTGGTGGGAATGTTCTATATCTGTGCTATCCAATAAAGTGTGGTTAGCTACATATGACTATTGAACACTTAAAATTGTAGCTAAGGAACCAAATTTTTAATTAAATTGATTTATAATCATTTACATTTAAGTAGACACAAGTGGTTAGTGGCTATTGCATTGGACAGCACAACTCTAGGAAACGCTGAAAAACAGGCCCCTTATTACTGTTCTGTCTACTCTCTCTACCTGCCTCAGGCCATCTGGTATTTCTCCTTCCCCATTCATCAAGGTTCTCCTATTGTAAGTCTTCATTCTCCCACTAGAAAGCACACAATGACTCAGGTACCACATTCCTAACTTGGCTTACTTGACAAGGCAGGGGATGGCTCACAATATGCATTTATATGGCTTTATCTCTGCCCAAGATCTCTCCAAGCCAGGGTAGCACAAAGACAGTGATGCAATGGAGAGGGGTTAGAAGATGATGAGAGTTTGTTGTTACAAACTACTGTCAACTAAAATATCAAGATAATAATGTAGTCTGATGATGCTTCAGTTCTTCCAAAAAACCTCAATATATATACCATGAACAAATTGATAACACTCTTTAGAGTAAATTAGACCACATAAATAAATATCATAATCGAGCACAGCCTCTTTAACAGGATAACTCACTACAGTCATTCAAGTGCTTATTTACTCCATAGCATTTGTGCACAGCATGTAGCAGAGGGTGACAGAAAATACAAATCACATTTGCACACACCTATGTGGAGGATATTTACTGTACCATTTTTCAACTGCCCAGAAAGAAAGGTTTAGGATAAACATACAATAAAGTTCAAAGTAAGCAAAATTAGTACTAGGGAAAATCTAAGGTCAGTCTGAGCCCTTATAACAGTTGTTAGCTGTAGAAAATCTGAAGTCAACTGGATTAATGTGGAGTAAACACTATCCTAATCAAATTTCCTTTCAATAAGGATACATTAACCTGAATGCATATTCATGTGCAATGAATAATCATCTGTTAACACTTAAATACATTCGATAATACTCAAAGTCACAAACACTATCCTCCCTGATGCTCACAGTTAGTCTTAATTCTATACTTTTTTGACATACATGGAGCCGATTCCATTAAAGCTGATGACACGGCCTTCTAGGCCTCTGTTGAACTCTTTTCTCTTCCTGTCTCACTGTGGTGGCAATTCTAAGAAAATGCTAAAGTGTAACAGTTACTTCCAAATCCACAGCTTGAGTTTTAGAATCTTTGCTTAAGGTTTCGGTAAAGCAGAACAATAAAAAGTAATTAGAAACCCTAAACACCTCCTGACACAGTGTGCAAAGGCAGTAGTCTTTAGGAGTATCTGACCATCTACATAAAATACCTCCTTGTGGAGACTATGATAGGTAAATATTTCCAAGTTTACTCTGAAATCCCTAAGTTAGAGCAGTAACAAATTATCAATGTAATCATTTTGATTTATAAAATCCTCAAATAATGTTGGAGCTTTATGTGCCAGTTCACTGTGTAGTTTCTAAGGATTAAAAATATGACTCAAGATACAACTCACATCTCCAAGGGCCTTACAGTTTAAATTCTCAAGTTCTACTATCATGTATTAGAATGTCAAAAAATATGTATTAACCATTTCTGTACTATATAAAATGAGGCTTTCCAATATCATGTCTGTAAATGGATAATGAAATGCTTGGATGGCTTAAGGATTTGCTTTTGAAATTCTCCATTTACATTATCTAGGTAAACAACCAACTAATTTGGTGTTTTGCCAGCCTTTGAAAAAAAAAATTTGTTATCTAACATATGTGTTAAGGAAGCTACAAACACATGAAAATCATTTAATGGACTGTTCTAACTACCAAACCACTAGTCACCAACTACAGCAGTTAAATTCCTGAGACAACAACGAAATAAAAGCACCAGGAGGAGTTCCTCATGACAGTGTATTCCACAGGGTGTGCCAAGGCATACTTATTAAATATATTAAATAGTAACTACCATTGCCTGGAATATTTAGTTGTGTATACAGAAAGATGGCATGGACAAATAGCACCCAATAGTACTAAATGAGGGGTCCGTATTTTTGCTCTAAATCCAAGTAAGAGATGACTTTTCCAAAGTAGCACCCCTCTTTTTTTCTACTCCATCTTGCCCCAACCAGCAGAACAACTCTGGTAGGCTAGAGAGATAAACCACAGTTGGAGATGCAGGAGTATAGCAATATCACAGTAATTTCTGGAGTTATGGACCAAAGAGTAAGTTTAGAATGAAGAGTCTTACAAGAAAAAGAAAGACAAAGATCAGACTCAATGTGATATGTAGAAATATAGAGTGCAATGGATTTGTATTAGACCAAAACTAGCACTAAATTCTTTCTGAAGAATAAATGGAGGCTACTAGAATCCATTGTATAGCCTTATAAAATGCATATAATCCTCATTACAGAGTGTGAGGCCCCAAAATTATCAACTCATCAACTCTTTATAAAGATAGCATTAAATACCTAATCTAATGGACCCAATTTGGTCGTTAGCATCACAATATTGATCCTACCATTAAAAAAAAATAAAGAAGCAGTTGTCCTTGAATAATTCTGTAAGCATACTGAAAGAAGGACATCTTATTCCTCACTATATCTGTAGAATATAGTGCAGTGTTCGTCACATAATAGGTAATCAATACTATTTGTTGAGTTAATGGTGATGCAACATATTATACTAATTCAGTGATGCAGAGTGGAGGAGTGAAAGCTCATAGTATGGTTGTATCTACATGAAACTTTTTCTACAATTTTTAAAATTAGTTTCAAGTTATACGATACATTGGTTAGGCATTTATATGGTTTATAAAATGATCCTTCTAATTGCTCTTTCTTTCCCTGGCCTCCACTAGCCATTTAAATTAATTGCTAACTCCATTTCTTATGACCTGCCCATCTCTGTGACATCTATCAGCTACTAAATTTACTTATTTATTCTACAATTTTGATTTAATTGACCAGAAATCTCATTTAAACCATTGGCCAATGCCATCAGAAAAGGATGGAATTTAATTTGATCATTGGATTGACCAGGTAATTTAACTAATACGACTGAATTAACTTTGGACTGTTCTGGTATCACAGGTAAAATCTTACAGTTAATAAAATCAGAATCTGAAGAAGTCAATCAGAAAATACAGTCCAAATTGGCAAGACAATTTATAAACATTAAGCTATAATATATCTCACAGAAATAGAAAAGTGGTAGAATGCCTCATTTTCTAATAAGAATATATCTACAGGTCTTCTGTGGTGGTATAGTATAAAGAAGTAATATTTTGTAATTACTCGATTGCTGGACCAGCAATGTGTCTCCAAAATTATGCAAATCAATGTATAAATAAAATTTGATTCAGAGATTATAATTTCTACCTAATATTTCCAGTAATTGTTTACTGTGTAAAATGAAAGCCTACTTCCACTTTAATATTTTGGTTGATTTTTAGATAATTATAAATATCTTCAGATTTATAATATATGTGGATGTTTAAAAGAAAAAAAATGATGGTGATTCTGAGGCTCAACTGTTGCCAGAGAAGTAGGGAGAGCAACGTGTTTTCATAGAAACATTTTTTTAACAACTTTAACTCCACAAGGAATTCTACACACACTGCACTTTTAGCTGATTCAAGTTTCCTACGTTCAGAGCAGAACATTTACTCTGCTTTTTCTCATTTGATTTCAATGAAGTTTAAACCTCTGACAACCCAAGATACTTCAAATTGTGCTCTTCTCCCTCTACTAAGTTTTCTCAAAATGTGTTCTCTCTGCTTAAATCACATTACAGGGAATACAAGAAACACCATGATCTATTCTTAGTAATATTCTGAGAGTTTCTTTCTTTTACACATATCTTTAGCAAGAAACCTTTTCTAGGCTTCCTTTTGAGCCAACTTTTTTATGAGGGAAGTCCTTAATTTGGGAAAGGAAGAGTGTGGGAAGCCAGCCAGGCACACTGTCCTCTTTTCTGAGCCATCTTCTGATTGCAGCTGGTTATCTAAAGACTGGTCAGTCTGTGAAAATATCACACTGGAATGGTTAATTTCATGCTTGTGTTTTCTCCCTGGTGAACTATTTTTTTAAAGAACTATGAATTATATGCTGTGTTATATTATAAGGACACTTACAGTCTTTTAAGTGCTGAAAATTATCTTAATTGAACCTTTTGAGAAGAGGTAACCTACCCACCATTTTGAATAAAGCACAAAAAAGGGATAATGACATGTAATAGCATTCTGATTGGATTTCCAACTGTGATTTCCCTTTGATTAAAATAAATAAATAAATAAATAAATAGATAGATAGATAGATAGATAAATAAATATGGTAGAGCACCAACTTTGTCCCTGAGCATTGTTAGATCTGGCATTTATAAAACAACTATGTTAATATGACATTTTCCTTTTTATCTTGGTACTTTGGTTTGTGTGATAGGATATGACCAAGAAGACTTTTTTGAAACCTTTGGTATGACCAAGTGCTACCTATACATCAGTTGCTTTCAAAATATTGTCATTTTCCTACCTCCTTGCTATGAATTAAAGGAGTAGTCCTCCCTGAACCTGTGAGTACACAGAACATAGAGTACTTTAAAAGAAACTCAATGTCCTTAACTTAAAAAAGACTGATATAGCTTTGGTGAAGCAAATTGCTTCTTAGCATGCCTACCTACTTGAGATTTCCTTTTCCCCCACTGGAGATTAGAAATAATTGAGCAAAACAAAGGTATCAATTCTTACGCTACCATGTGCCTCATTCTGACTGTTAGCTTTCTTTTGTAAATAGAACTCTTGCAATACCACTAACCTACCAGTGAACTTTAAAAGGCTAACTTGTTTTTCATGAGATGTTCAAGAAAGAAGTATCCGTTCAACTTGAAGAATTATTATATTAGCATTTGATTAGAAGAACTAAACTAATTTACAGAAGAAATCAGCAAATTATGGCCTTTGGGCCAAATCTGGCTGCTGCCTGTTTTTGTAATGGCTTGTGAACTAAGAATGGTTTTTACAAGTTTAATTTAAAATGGTTTAAAACATTAAAAGAATAAAAATGTTTTGTGGCAGGTGAAAATTCAAAAATCTATGTTCATAGCCATAGTCATGTGTGTGTGTGTGTGTGTGTGTGTGTGTGTGTGTGTGTGTGTGTCTGTGTTGATATGATATCTATACAGACATGGCTTATATGTATATTATATAAGACTGTTTTCATGCTACAACTGCAGTTGGTCAGTTGTGACAGAGACTATATGGCCCACAAAGCCTAAAATATTTACTACTTGGCTCTTTATAGATTAAAAGTTTCCTGAACCTGGTCTAGAGTCATATTTAATTAGGGGGAAAGAGCTATAAGTGTTGAGCCCTTTCCCCTTACATAAAGTGGTAAAAATACAGCATTCAAACACTTAGGCCAAGATAGAATTGAGGCTACCTTTTAAAACTGTAAGCAACCAACCAATAAAGACAAATAAAAACTCCAACAAGTTAATGTTTGTGTTCCAGTTCTGCTACTAATTCTCTGTGTGAATGTATTCACACTGTTTTCCCTTTCTTGCCTTTCCTTTCATAACTTTCAAACTAAAATTTGAATTAAATTTTTTCACTGGTCATTTTCAGATATAAGAATCTAAAGTTTTCTTCTCGTCTTTTTGAATTTTTTATTTACATAACAAAGAGCATACATTTTACTAAAGGACTCCCCACAGAGTGTCTGTATACAGTAAGCTCTTCTAGGTTCTGGAGTATTTGTGTAAGAGGTCATTTCTTACTAAGTACTTGACTAATAAAGTCGAAGTAGTAGGTTATTAGAGACCTATCAGAAATATATAATAGCAGTAACTCGGAAATGATAATAAAAGTCAATGATAAAATGAAATTCAAGTAACAGAAATTAGATTTGCACTTGAGTTTTTGGGATATATCTATTGCATAACCCTATTCAAGTAAATTAACCCCATATTTATGCTAAACTCACATTCCATCTTGGTTCACTGACTAAGGCATATAGTAGTGTAGGACTTTTCTACTTTAAGTGTGGTCTGTGGACCAGCAATATTTGTATCTCCTTTTAGAAATGCAAAAAAAAGGCCCCACCCCAAACCACTGAATCAGCATCTACCATTTAACAAGATCCTAGATGGTTTAGCATATTAAAATTTAAGATGCACTGATATAAGACAGTACTTCCTAAACACTGGATTGTGATACTTCAGAATATCTGGGGTACTAAATTAAGATGCATGCTGGCTCTAGACCTGTTGAATTTGAATTTCTTGCATGAGGTCTGAAAATCATTTTCTTTTAAAACACTACATGTGATTATTATGCATAATAATATTTAAGAAACACTGAAATAGTGGTTAGAACCTGAAATTTTTTTAGTGGAACATTCCTAGTTTCTTAGTAATAGTTCTGTGATATTATATTACTTAGTCAATCTGAAACTTAAGTTAGTCATCTGTAAAATAGGGATAACAAAAGTACTTACCTTATAGGCTTTGTGAATATTTAACTATAGAATTACTGAATCTGGCATATAAGAAACACTAAATAAACAGTAGCTATTACCATCCGAATTATCATCATTACCACCAGCAGCAGCAGCACTACCAGCACCATCATCATCATCTTCTTCATCATTAGCAGGAGTGGTGAAAAGTTAAGTTCAATATGTAGGTGGGATGAGAAGTGATTGTGTGGGGCCTTATTTCCATACTAATAAATTTATATTACTGAAGAACCATTGAAGGGTTTTAAACAGAAGCATTACCCAAGCTTTGATGGACTTAGCCTTGGTGGATGGTGAAGGGGTATAGAACAAAAAAGTCAAGAAAGATTGCCTAGTTCTGAACAAGCATTGTGGTATTAGGTTGCATAGTAAGAATTCTAATCGTAGACATCCTCAGCATGCACATTAGACAATAGTCGATCCGGAGTTCAGAGATACCTCCTCAACAATTTAGACTACCTGAGATTTAGAATGACTCCTAGATCTAAACCCCTAAAGTCTTTCTATTTTGT
The DNA here is from genome assembly GCA_003508835.1 of Eonycteris spelaea. Taxonomy (NCBI): domain Eukaryota; kingdom Metazoa; phylum Chordata; class Mammalia; order Chiroptera; family Pteropodidae; genus Eonycteris; species Eonycteris spelaea. The sequence continues at coordinate 30,230 of PUFA01000579.1, read as the reverse complement.
CAATAAATATAGCACACCAGCTAAGAGTAGGAAGGAGATAAAGAAAAAAAATCAAAGGTTTAGGAGGAAGCCATAACTTAATGGAGATCAAAAATGCACAGAATTAAGCATCTTCATAGAAAAGATATACTTTAATTGAGCTTAGAAAATAATTAAAAGTCTGGCAGAAATAACAGTACAACACAACAAAAAAACAGCTCTGAGAGTCTTTTATCCTTCCATAATCTAGACTCCCACTCACAACTCTAAAACACACTGCAAGAGTTGATAAATGAAATAGCAGGATTAGGAAGATAGTTGACCAAATGGAGGAAAGGATCAGTGACATCAAAGACAGAAAACTAGAAATAAAAGAGAAGGAAAAAGAAAGAAAGCAAAGAATGAAAAATAATGAAAGAAAATATAAGAACTAGCAGACACCACCAAGAGAAGAAACAATGGGCATTTTCGAAGGTGAGGAAAAAAGGAGCAGGATTAGAAAGCTTTTTCAAATAGTTGATGAGAATTTCCCAAATCTAAGGAATGAGCTGGAGCTTGGAATTCAAGAAGTCAACAGAACACCCAATTATCTTAATCCAAAAATGCTTTCTCTAAGATGCATTGTACAAAAATTATCAAAAATCAACAACAAAAAATAATTCTCAGGGCAGCCAGAGAAAAGAAGACCATAACCTGTAAGAAAAAACCCATTAGATTATCATTGTACTTCTCAGCACAAATCTTACAAGCCAGAAAGAAGTGGAATCAAATATTCAAATTGTTAAGTGAAAGGAGCTATCAGCCAAGAATAATGTGTCCAGGTAAAACTCTCCTTTATATATGAAGGAGAAATAAAGACTTTTCTGCACACAAAAATTGAGGAAATTACAAGAAATACTAAAAGATCAGCTCGCCTAAAAGAAAATGAAAAAAAAAAAAAAGAAAAACATAATTAGGAGTGAGGTGACTATCACGCAAATAGAAGCAGAGGAGTTCAGCCTTTACTAAAAACAGGGTATTATAAGCTTAAAGAAGAAGCAAATATTTGCCATAGTAAGATAGTAATGAATGTTCAGCAAATGTAGGGACAAATTGGGACAACAGTGACTGAAAAGAAGAGGACTGAAATATCAAAACTTGCAAAAAAGGAATAGAGATAAGGCACATATAGAATAAAATGGATGACGCTGTGTGTGTGTGTGTGTGTGTGTGTGTGTGACTATATTTTACATATTCCTAATGGTAACGCGCACATAGAAGATTCAGAACTGAAGTATATGACACAAAACAAGAAGAACCAGAGGCAAAACCATAAAAGCCAACCATAAAGAAAACAGAAACATAAGGACAAGGAAAAAATGGAAACACCAACCTACGAGAAAGCAAAAGATAAAATGCCTATAAGAAGATGACATATTTCAATAATTACCCTAAATGTAAATAGACTGAAACTCACCAATAAAAAGCGCAGAGTTGCAGAATGGATTGAAAACAAAACCCAACAATATGCTGCCTCCAGGAGACACATCTTAGCACCAAACACAAATATAGACTCAAAGTGAAAGGGTGGAAAATGATATTTCAAGCAAATGCCATTCAAAGAAAAGCTGGAGTAGTGGTACTAATATCAGATGAAATAGACTTCAAAATAAAAAAAAAAAGATAAAGGAAGATACTGAGGGACACTTCATAATGATAAAGGGAATCATGCACCAAGAAGACATAACACTTATTAATATATTTGCTCCCAATCAGGGAGCCCTGAAATATATAAAGCAGTTACTAACAGAACAAAAGGGAGAAACATACAAAAATTCTCTTAGTAGGGGACTTAAATACCCCACTGTCAGACACGGGCAGATCATCTAAACAGAAGATCAATAAGGAAATAACATCCTTAAATGACACATTAGACCAGCTGGACATAATTGATATTTACAGAGCCTTCCATCCCAAAAGAGCTGCTTATACATTCTTCTCTAGTACACATGGAACATTCTCAAGGATTGACCACATACTGGGACACAGAGATAGCCTCAAAAAATATATATACAGCCATATTCTCTGATCATAATGTTTTGAAACTAGAGATCAACTGTAAAAAAAAAAACTGGAAGAACCGCAAACACATGGAGATTAAAGAACACACTACTGAAGAATGACTGGGTCAGAGAAGAAATTTAAGAGAGATCCAGAGATACATAGAAATGAATGGTAATGATAGTACAACATATCAAAACTGTGGGGATGGCAAAAGTGGTATAAAAGGAAAGTTCATATCATTACAGCCCTATCTCTAAAAACAAGAACGAGCTCAAATAAACCCTAACGCTTCACTTAAAAAAAATATAAAAGGATGAACAAATGAACCAAAGACAGCAGAAGTAAAGAAATAATCAAAATTAGAGCAGAAATAGATGAAATTATAAACAAACAAACAAAAAAAAACAATAGAAAAATGCAAACAAAGAGCTGGTTCCTTGAGAAGGATAATAAAATTGACAACCCCCTGGCTAGACTCACTAAAGAATAAAGAGAAAGAAAATAAACAAAATCAGGCATGAAAGAGGGGAAATAATGGCAGACACTGCAGAAATACAAATGGTCATACAAGAATACCACAAAAAAGTATAAAAACCAACTTTAATAACCTAGAAGAAATGGATGAGTACATACAAAGATAAACCATCCTAGATGGAATCAGAGAACTGGAAAATCTGAAGACCAATATGCAGTTTAGAAATTGATAACGATCATCAAAACCTACCAAAAAGTTAAAGTCCAGAACCAGATGGCTTCCCCACTGAAGTCTACTTTGCATTCAACGAAGAGTTAATACCTCTTCTCAAACGCCTCCAAATTATCAATGAGGAGACAATACTTCCCAAACTCATTTTATGAGGCCAATATTACCTCTGATTCAAAACCTGAAACAAATAACACAAAAAAGAAAACTACAGACCAATATCTCTCATGAACGCAGATGCAAAAATCCTAAATAAGATACTAGCAAACTGAATACAGCAACAAATTAAAAAAAAAAAAAAACATTATATATCACAATCAAGTGGGCTTCATCCCAGTAGCATGGAGATTGGTTCAACATATGCAAATCGATTAATGTGATATACCACATAACAAATTAAAATATAAGAATCATAAGATCATAATAGATTCAGAAATAGCTTTGACAAGATATAGCATCTGTTTATGATCAAACACTTAACAAAATCAGTATAGGACAGTACTTAACATAATAAAGGCCATATATAACAACCCTCAGTCAACATTATACTTAATAGTGAAAAACTTAAAAACCTTCCCTCTAAGATTAGGAACAAGGCAAAGCTGTCCACTATCAACTGTTATTCAATATAACATTGGAAATCCTAGTGAGTGGAATTAGGCAGAGAAAGCCATAAAGGCATCCAGATACTAAATGAAGAAGTCAAAGTGTCACTACTTGTGGATGACATGATCTCTATATAGAAACTAAGATCCTACAGAACACTACTGGAACAATAAGTCAAGAATGGTAAATTTTCTGGATACAAAATCAGTTTCAAAAATTCATAGTGTTCTATACTCAATAACAAAGTATCAGAAAGAAGTGGACAAAATAATTTTTGCAATTGCAAAAAAAAAAAAAAGAATAAATACCTAGGAATAAATTTAACGAAACATGTGAAGGACCTATATAATGAAACTACAGACCCTATTAAAAGAAATTGAAGAAGATACAAAGAAATGGAAAGATATTTGTATTCTTGGATTGGAAAATCAAGTTAAAATGACCATATTACCTAAAGCATTATACAAATTTATGCAATCCCATCAAAATCCCATTGGCATTTTTTAAAGAATAGAACAAAAAACATCAGATTTGTATGGAAGCACAAAAGACCCCGAATTGCCAAAGCCATCCTGAGAAAAAGAACGAGGCTGGAGGCATCACTCTGGCAATTCAAATTATACTACAAAGCAACAGTAATCAAAATGGCATGGTATTGACAGAAAAAAATACACATGAGCCAGTGGAACAGAATTGAGAGTCCAGAATTAAACCCATATTTATATGGGCAAATAATTTTCACACAAAAAAACAAAAAACAAACAAACAGAAAAAAACAAAACAGTACTGGACAGTGGAGAAAGAAAGCGTCTTCAATAAATGGTGCTTGGAAAACTGAAAGCCACCTGCGAAGAATGGAACTGGACTGTTGTTTATTACCACACACCAAAATTAAACTCAAAATGGCTTAAGGACCAGAATATAAGCCAGAATCAATAAAATGCAGAGCGAAAACATAAGAATGAAGAACGAAACTGAAGAACCTTGGACTTAAAGAGGATTTTATGAATTTGCTCTGAAAGCAAGGGAAGTAAAAGCTAAAATAAATGAATGGGACTACATTAAACTCAAAAGCTGCTGCTCAGCAAAAAGAAATCATCCAAAGGTAAGGAGACAACCAACTGAATGGGAAAATATATTTTGCAAACAATGCCTACAATAAGGGCCTAATTCCAAATATACAAAGACACATACGTCTCAATTGCGACAAAACAAAAAACAAAAACAAAAAACAAATGACCCAATCAACAAATGATCAGAGACCTGAACAGTTACTTCTCCCTAGAGGACATACAAATGGCTAACAAATATTGAAAAGATGCTCAACATCGCTAGATATTAGGATAGTGCAAATCAAAACCAGAAATGAGATACTATCTCATACCTGTTAGAATGACTATAATCAACAGGAAAAGTAATAACAAATGTTGGAGACAATGTGGAGAAAAATAAACCCTCATACGCTGCTGGTGGGACTGCAAATTGGGACAGCCACTATGGAAAACAGTATGGAAGTTCTTGAAAAAACTACAAAATGATCTACCACATGATCCATCAATCCCTCTACTGAGTGTTTGCCCAAAGACTTGAAAATCCATATCTGAAAATATATTGGCACACATTGATGTTCATAGCAGAATTATTCACAGTGGCCAGGACATGGAAGCAATCGAAGTATCCTATGACAGATGATTGGCTAAAGAAACAGTAGTGCATATATACAATAGAATATTACTCAGCCATGAAAAGAGATGAAATACTTCCATTTGTGGCAACCTGGGTGGACCTTAAGATAATCATGATAAGTTAAATAAGCCAGACGGAAAAAGTTGAAAATCACATATCACTTATATGTCAGATATAAACCTAAAAGCACCAAAAGAACAGGACAAACAAACAGAGACTCATGGTCATGGACAATAGGTTAGTGGTTTCCAGAGGGTAGGGGGGATGGGGATAGAAGGTGGTATTTGGAGTAAAAGGGGTCAATAATGTGGTGACCAAAAGAAATCTAACTATGGGAAGTGAATACAGAAGGTAAACATATATATGTCTTACTGTTAAAGCGTATAGCTAAAATTTATTGGATTTCATTAACCAGTGTCATCATAAAAATAATAAATACATTAAAAATAAAAACTCAGTTAATTAATTAATTTTAAAAAAAAACTGAAGAGATTACTTTGATAGTCTTTTCATATATATATATATATATATGTATTACTTTGATAGTCTTTTCATATATATATGTATATATATACATATATATATATATATATATATATTATTTATTTATTTATTTATTTATTTATTTTAATATGGTTACAAAGAATTCAATTACTATGTTTCCTACAATCCTACTGTGTGACTTTGTACAAGTCACTCTAGCCTTCTAAGCATATCATTTTCCTAGTCTGACATGGCTGGAAGCTCAAAAGATGTTTTCTGCCATTTCTAAAAACCTACTGTCCTCTGAAATAACCTCATATAATTTATAGTCATGCTCAAACTAGGCAAAGAAGGTCCTCAGTCACGTGAGTTATTCAAGATATAAGGCAGATACCTACAGATAAAACAAAATAATGAACCATAATATATAATTGAACAAATATCTGGTTGACAGTCTTTGAGGAAGTAGTCAACAATATAGTTCTTCCTTTGTTGAAATGAAGAAATCTGTCTGCAAGCCTGTCAGTCTTTCTAATATTGAAGCCATTGGTTGCAAAAAAAGTTACTGGTTTATTACTGCTTTATAACTTCACTGATTATCCTGTCCTTATCTGAGATCAACTCAAATTCATCTAGCAATTAAATTCCCTTCCTTTCTTGCTTGTTTTGGAGTCTGTATAGCATATATGTAAAAACTAGAGGAAAATCACTCAATTTTTTAGAAGTAAAAAAGAGGCAAAGATAAACCTCTAGCTAATGTGCATAGCTTTTTGCTATACTGTAATTAATTTCCAACTCAACATTTCTGGGCAAAAATATTACAGGCTATAGAGGGGAGGGCTATGGTCATTATTATATGTGGTGATGCCTTTCTGATAGAACCTTACAGCAATTCTTTATCAACTTGGGAAGAATACCCAGTCTCTAGTATGTTGCTTTGTTGTATTTGTTACTAAGGGAATGTTCAGCTGGCATTCAGAGAAAATCGATACAGTTGACACTAACATCATGACATAAATCTTTCTTGCCTAGTCATCTGCAATGAGAACTAAGATGAAGAAAATAGTTTCCACATTAAAATTTCTGGCCCATTTCAGAGCCATTTAATTTCACTTGATGTATCTGCTATACTCAACTCCAACCACTAAGAAAAACTTCATCTCTTTAGGAAGTGGGTAAATGAGAAGCTTATTTAATCCTTAGAGTGGGGAAAACATCATAGTAAACTACATAAACACCACTAGCTTAGAAAGAAACCTTGGTAAAGTTTACTTTTCAGTATATGCGGGGAGAAAAAAAAGAATATATTAAACCAATGAATGGTGGTTATAAGCCTACATAGGGAACATCCCGTGTCAACTATTCAGGAATGTTTGCCAACATGATACCATATCCACATCTCATGATCAGTGAATCTTGAGAGGTGGTTCCCTATAGAGAGAGGGCAGATAAGGAGAAAATTGTGGATATAATCTTTATTCTCCAAATGGCTTTTTCCAACTGATTCCTTGCTTAAAATTTTGCAGACACTAGCTAGCACATATTGGTGCAGAGATTCATCCTAGGCCAACAGGTGAGTCTGTCAGATTCACGTGATGTCTTCAAATATGTGAAACACTTTAATGAAGAAGAGAAAGTAAACTTATTCAGTGTGCCTACAGAGTTTTAACAAGGACCAAATACAGAACAATAATGATGAGGCAGGATCTGAGTCAATTCTAAGGAAGAACTTTTCAACAACAAAATAGACTTCCTTTAAAAATAGCATGCTATCTGTCATTGCAGAGGGATATTGTCAAAGGATTTCTTATACTGGGTAGGAGTTTGAACTACATAGTTTCTAAGGTCCCTTCTAATTCTGAAATTGTTTGGTGAGACTTTATTTAACCTACTTTAGATAACTACTTGTAAGTACTTAAGTAGGTAAAGTAAATAACTACTGAGAAAAATATTAATAACAAATTATTTTTATCTATTTCTTAAATGCAATCAAAGAACATCTACTTCGAAAGTTTTTGTTTAGGTAGAATTTCTGCCCTTTAGTGAAATAAAATTGCATTCCTTCAAAAATATTTTATTTTAACTGGCCTTCCACTCATGGGGTACCTGTCACTATAATCAACCATTCATCCGGAATAAGTAAAGAGCATTTGACTTTGAGAAAAATGGATGAGCATCAAGGAAGCCTGCAGGATTAAGATGATTAAATGACTTTTTACAAACATTAAGCTTCTTTACATTAGCTAACTTTAGTGCCTCATTATAAATTCAACACACATTTCTTAAACACTTTCTGTCTGCCAGGCACTGTGCTAAGCTCTGGGAATAGATACAAAGGAAAATAAAACAGATAAAACCCATTTCTCTCTTGGAATTTGTAACTTTAGTGAAGGCATATATTTATATTTAACAAACAGTATCCCCTTTTCCACATGCCTGGAAATCAACCACAAGAAGCTGGAAGAGAAAGTAAACACAAACTATATGTCATTGGAACACAAAATGTTCAGACTATCTATAGATAAACATATCACTGTATAAGGTGTGGGTACATTAAAAAATTCCTCCTTAAGTAAATATAAGTAAACAGATTTTATACACTTGTCACTAACTAATTTAATGAACAACCAAGTCTTTTAAAGCAGGTGAAAAAAATTCAAAGAGAAATTCAGAGGGAAAAATACACATGCCTTCTTTTAATAAAATTATTTTAAAATATAATATAAGTAAGTTTATAAGTAGGCGTAAGTAATGCTTACTTGAAATAAATATGTTTGTGAATCATATAATCTTGACACTGAGACCTTGTAATCTGAGATCTATGGATGGGCTTCACAAGTCAATATAAATTCCCTTAAAATGGATATAAAACCAGTGTGCATGTTTATTTGTTTTCCTGTAGAGAGATTTCACAGTTTTCTCTAGATTTTCAAAAACAGCCTGTGAGTCACTCTACCTCTCACCCAACATATTCAAAAAACATCACTGTTTTAAAGGTAACATGGTGAGAGGCACCAGAAAGGTGAGTGGGTTGTTGGTAGCATAAAGGCTTTGTAATACAGGGAGAAATATTGACTAGTTGAACACTTTAGTAGAGTGCCAGGGCTGTTAGAGCCCATTTACAAATGATTGGAAGTCAAAGTTGTGCCGTAAAAAAAAAAAATGAAATTGTCTTGATGATGCTACATTTAGTTACATGATTAATAGGAGTGAAGTTGATGAGAATTTGCTACCTCTGAAAGGAATCATAAATGATTACAGCACTGAACTGAGCCAGGTTCAAGGCTACTTATCTTTAAGTCATCTTGGGAGAAGCCCAGGAACAGACATGTTGATTAGTTATGGGGGGACTTTGTTCAAAAGCCTGTCAGGGTTGAAGGAGGACTATAGAGGGGAAAACGTGAGAACTTTGATAAATGCAGCCCCATCTTAAAGTTACCTGAGGAAAAAAAATATTAGTTCACTTACATACCAGCATTATAGCTTTGAATGTTTAAATATGTATTTAAATAACCTTCTTCCACATTACCACAGTCATCATCACCCACAGAGAAATCCAATTTAGTATTCTCTTTGTTCCAAAAGGTCTGGCAGAATTCAAAGTTCTAATTCATCAACTAAATCTCAATTAATATATCTACCAATTATTCTCATGCATCATTGATCATACAGAAAGAGAGTATGTTTGATCATTCTTTTTTCCAGGAGTGAATAATATGTGCATCTGCTTGTGATTTATGACTTGTATTTGATGACTAGTCGAGGTAAGAGTATGGGGATGGATCTGAGCTAATAACTGCTTCAAAGAGACTGAATCTTTAACTATGATCCCATTCTAACATGGGATCCCACTAACTAAACTGAGCTACTTGGATATTGTCCCAATATGAAAAGAATCTTAAATAGATCATAAGAATAAAGTTTTCCTGACTCCCTCCACTCATCTTTCTTTCTGTCAACATCATCATCATCATCATCATCATCATCATCATCATCATCATCATCATCATCATTTTAGAATATGTTGTTTCTCTCTACCAGGATATAAGTACCTTAGATAAATGTGTCTTGCAGAATCTAATCCTTTATTGTTTCCCACTGTCCCACAATCGAGTACTATATAAATTGGAAAAAAAAAAACAAAAGGTAATTTTCAAACTAAATGGCTAAGATGAACATTATTTCATTATAATGAATATACACATTCATTTCCTTTTTACTCATCAAGATACTCTTAGATGCAATGTCTGGAATGTCAGGAAGGCATAAATATTTATCTTTATCTTTGAACCAACACCCAAATGCAAGACTAATTAATGAGTCCTGAGCACTGTCCAGAATAGATAACAGGTTTATTTGTTTACTGTCTGCCTTTCTCCACACTGGAAAGTTACCTTTATGAGAACACAGACTTTATTTTGTTCACTAACACATCCCTTAAACCTAAAACAATGCCTGGAACCTATTAGATGTTTGGCAAATGTTTCCCTACTACGTAAATGAACGAATATGATTCCTGCCTCATGTAGTCATACCCAGATACATTTTGCTAGAAAATCTCATTTGTTTTTAATCTATAAATAAGATCCCAAGTATAATGTAATGGTTTTCATGTTGGCAAATTAGAGTCTATAATTTGATTCAGAAACCACTATGCCAAAGTCAGGCTTCCCAGAGAGCAATGAACATTTGCCTAATTATTATTTAAAAAAAATACTTCTCCAGCCTCTTATGTGAGTTAGTCTGATTCACTGCATAGATACTGCTTGTCCCTGGTTGTGGCTCAGATTTCACTTAAAACACTTTAAAATTGGTGTATATTTTAAACTTCAGTTTTCTAAGCACTCTCTGTTATGTCACATGAATATAGTTTTTTTTCTTCTTCCTTTTTACCTCCAAACCCAAGGAGGAGGCATGAAAAATACATTCCAAGAGAGCAAACTCTCTTATTAGAAGTTGTATTATTTGTTCAAAACAAGACAAAACAAAAAGCATAATCTTCTAAAGGTCACTCTGGTTCCAAGGGTTACCAATTTTCCCTTGTGCAGTTCTAATTTTAAAAAAATGCATGTACTGTTGAAATAGAGACACTCCAGGACCAGAAATTAAATAGGGTATCACAAGGTAATCTGGATACAAGCAGATGGACAAATGCTGGATCTTCAGCAGCATCATTCCATGGGGTTTCCTTTAGCTAATTTGAACATCTCTAAGGATGAGAGCCCTTACACCTGACACATCTGTGTTCCAGATTCTCTGCCTTTAAAATGACTTTTCTGAGTGTTATTGGAAACAAACAACATTAAGATAATGGCAAGAATGACAGTGAGGCATGCACAAGGGAAGAAAATAAATAAAATTAATTAGTATGATAAAAAATGGTTCTTCATGCACATGTCTTTCATGTCAATTACATACACACAACATCTTGAGGCTCCAAGTACTAACTACCTTTGCTTTGATTAGAAAACAAAAACTGGACAGAAAAAGAGATGGGTGCCTCTAGTTTTCTATTCTTAATCACTGTCTTTTTCTAATGCCACTTGAATTTATAGAACAAAACAAAAATTTTAAAAAACCCTCCAATACAATCTATTGCTTGTGAAAACTGAAAAAAATAATTTATTCAGAAACTAAAATAGAGTTTTAAATAAACTGATTTAATAGAAAACCAGATGCTTCATTTTACTTGAAATAATGGAAAACCACCCACAGTCCAGTATAAATGAACACAAAATGTGCATAACCAATAGCCTATTAAAATGGGGAGTAGCTGAATATATCATTTTGAGGTTAGCTGTCATTTGTTTGAATGGGTCCCTTAACAGATCACAGAGCAGATGGAAAAGGTCAGTATGACATGACTCTCTGACTTAATTATATCATTTCCAAGATAACATATGGACTTTGTATGTACTGGATAATTTTTATTCAGTGAAATTTATTTGCACATAAATTTGTGGTGTGCCTCATTTGGTTTTATGTTACCTTCAATATTTATATTTCACTTTAATTGAATCATTTTTATCTATGGATTAATAGGTCAGGCTGTTCTACCAATTACAGCTGATGCTTTTTGAAGCCCATATGAAAAAGGTGTGGAATTTGGATTTATGGCTTATTCAAGATTCCTCAATTTAGAACATGCTTACACCTCTGCACACAGCTGTCATTCCTGCTATTAGGGGAAGGGTCTGAATGCACCAGGTATTTGACATCTGCTAAGATCCAGGTGAGAACACCCATATTTTGTTTTCAAGAAGCTGATTGGTCTGATAGATGGTAAAATCCACAGCAGGGCAAAAAAAAAATCTAAAAAAACTAAAGAGAACTCATCAGTCTTGTGGGAAACACATCACCTTACAACATATCCCAAAATCAAATCCATGGGAGCTACTGATCTAGTTTATTTTAAAAGGAGTTGGGGAGCTCTGAGATTTTACTGCAAATCTGTCACATACAACTCCACATGGACATGGTATGCATCACTGCAAAATAATTTAAAACTTCTGCAGACATAAGGGAGTATAGTCTAAGTGCTAATTTTAGGTGACAGCACAGATAAAACAGGAAGTGAAATACTGCCCAAAGAAACCAGCCCTTGACTTGGTCAAAGCCAGAATTTAGATTCACAGTCCACAATACATGAGCAGCTATAATTTAACTGGATTCCCAGAAGAGCAATAAAATGGTAGCTTGGGAAGAGGGCAATAATATCACATATGCCAGCTTCAGCTCCCACTCCAAAGTGCTGGATCTCACTTTTGGTCCTTGTTATAAGGCAGATTTAATTTGAATTCAAATAAATATTAAGACAAAGAGACAAAAGGTTTAGGCTCTGATCATGAATATTTAAAGGTTATTTCATTTACTTGAAGGCACTAGAATAACTCAAATGAGAGAGTATTTCTTCTTTTGCATCTACATAGACACACAACTATTCTCGAGGTCTTTGGGGAAAAAGTGTGTGTGTGCATACACACACACACACACATATATAGTATATATATTGTGCATATATATATTATATATATGCATACATACACATACATAGATAAATACATATATTTATATAATATTATATAAATTATATATATATAATTTGTACATACTATAAGGGCTTTGCCGGTTAGAATAAAATTTACTTTTTCTTCACAAAGAAGCTAGTTTGCAGGTTATATTTTACAAATTCATCATGACTGTCAGAGTCAGCAGTTAAGTAGTTAAGGGCACAGTAGTTAAGGGCACAGGCTCTGGTGTCACACTGGGTTTGAGTCTTGCCCAACTACCACTTACTAGTCATGTGACCTTGGTCATGTCACTTAACTTCTTTGTGCCTAAATTTTCCTGTCAGTTAAAACTGGGACAATACTAAAATCTACTTTACAGAGTGCTTGTGAAGATTAAATAACAGTGTATATAGTGTACTTGACAAGAGCTTCATAAGTTTAGCTGTTTTATTACTATAGTCATCATTATTATCATTACAATAATGGTTCTATAGTTAATTTGTCTACAGTACCCAACTAACTCTTTTGGTTTAAACTACCTTGCTCACAGCTCTACATTCTTTGTCAATACCTTTTCTCCCCAGCTGCCTAGGATAGACACATACTGGTAGTGAATAAATCCAGTGACTGACAAAAGCCAATCTGATTCTCTTAAGAATTTTGAACACAGAGAAACAAAGACTAAACTGATCAGAAGTTACCTGGTACTGGATGTGTAAGGTAAAAAACTTTTGAGGGCAAAATAGGTGTGGCAACAACTTAAAGCCCCAGATGAGCTGGATTTATGAGGAAGTAGAAATTAAGAACCAGATAAAGGAAGCCATTCTGCAGAAGGCAAATGGAGCAGCTGTGCTGAAAGAAACAGAAATGACCTTGTGTGGCTACAGAGAACAAAAGATGAATAGAAGCACTGCCTGACAATTTCCAATTCCCTATGAAATGAGGTTCCATGAGACTTCCTTTACCCTTAAAATGCATTTTTTTCTTTACTCAGCTGAGCTTTGTGAGAGTTTCTGCTTCTTGCAATCAAATAACCTTTAAGACATGTGATAACATACTTCAATTCATGTTTAACTCCTACTTGCTTGCTTCCTCATTTCTTTTAAACCTGGCCTAACTTATTTCCAACACAAGACATAAGTGTTCAAGTTGATTTATTGAACTCTGTAAAACACAACAGAACCCTGTTATGACAGAACTTATAGCTAATAGCTAGGCTGTATCACAGGTAAAAGTGGGTCCTATGTATTGTAACAACTGCACTGAACTTGTTTTTTCTGCAAAATTGGCACCTATATTGCCTGTCCCCAAAACAATGGCTTGGCTAACCAGTGTATGAATAATTCACCTACAAAAGCATGAATTTTAAATTTACATAGTGGTAGATAACGAACAAAAAACGGAAATATACATTTGATTTTTACATCTCATTTTTACTAGAGTTCTGTACCATATGTTTTTTTGAACTATTATAAATGATGGACATTTTATAATATGTTCATATGTCTCTCTGCTTACTGGGGAATAGCCATCCATGTATGAGCTTCCCAAAACAAGAAGAGTCAACTGTCATTTAAGCACCAAATCTGGAGAAGTGAAAGTAATATATTTCAGAAGAACAACAGAAATTGTATATAAGCTGCAGATGATTTAGGTTTCTGTAATGTGTTTTCCTTTTTAAATATTCTTTATATGGTTTACTTGGTATTTCTAAACTAACAGAGTGAAAAAGGTGGTATGCTCAGACCAGTCAAATGAGCTACTTGTTTGGAGTAAATTTAGTCCTAATACTTGACTTCAATTTACCTGCACATTTATGAACAGAGTAGGTGTCTTAGTCAGTGTAACCAGCTGCCTCTGAGGTGAGAAAACAGGACAGTAGCTGCTAGAAGCTGTCCTCTCCTCTCATCTCACTAGCCCCAGTGCCAGAGATAATTTGTACTATTGCCTTTTTTTGGCTATCAGGGAAGATAGTCCTGACCTTTGGTGATAACACAGATTAACTTCTCATTTGGTGGCTTTTTGTTTCTAGATCACCAATGGACCCATTTAAATTGTTGGATAATGTCCCCTCAAATATTTTATTGAATCAGTCACAGTATACATATTTTGTTCTCTACAGTGGGATGAGAACTTGGTCACTTTCAGCAGCTATTTCAGAATTTCCATTTTGAATATTTCCTTAGGTTTATGGGTTCAATAGTGACTTTAAGGCTGTTAGGAAACAACAGAGACAGTTTAAAAGTGGAGTTTATTTGTCTTTCCTCTGTACAGTTTTGAAAGTTAGAAAGTAGGTTATTTATTTCATATGCCCAAATTATATCAATGATCTCATCAAAAACCTTTAAACTTTGGCTTGTGTATCTAGCAGTGTGGTGGGGTTACTCTCAATCAGTTCCTCTTACGAGCGGTATAAGTTCATTGGAATGAATTATACAGTCATAAGGCCAGAGCCCATTCAGTCATGTGTTGAAGGCCTAACTGTGTCACCAGTGGGAAGGCAACTTGTTCTTTTTAAGGGTTGAACCCAAAGGTTGCTACAGTTCCATTAGAATTGAAATGTTAGGAAAACAATGTTTCTAGAGACTCTCTTATGAAAAAAAAAAAAAAAAAAAACCAAAACCCTGAAGCAAAATATTGCATTCTTTCTGTCTCCCTACCCTACTGCTGATCAAACCCACTGGTTTCCCACGACAGGACAATCCATTCTTGACTCTCAGATGCTGGATCTTCACATTTGTACTTGATTTATAGGAAAAAAGCACCATATTCTTAAAAAAATAGTTTCTCACTTTCAAATCAAAAATGTTTTTAAATAGTGATTTTGATGTGCAAGATATAACACATACACAGAAATGAAGTATGACAGTAATAAGTTCACCATACTGAAAGGTCAAATATAGTTGCAATGGTTGTTTCAAGAAGATGCCATTGGACCAGATCACTCTCTAGAGAAAAACTTCTTTATTTAAAAAACAGTTATCTGAAATATCTTGGCAATTATTTTCTGAACTTAGATGAGACTAATGTTGTCCTACAGGCACATTTTTCAGAATGCTAAGGAATGGAAAAAGAACCAGAGGCCCAGATAGAGAATATTCACCCGAGAGAAAGAGTGAAAGACATTAAAACCTTAGCTTTACAACTCTAAATTCCTACCAAAAATGGTTTTATATTGAAAAAAAAAAAAAAAAAACTCATGCTCCACTGCTCAAATTTCTGTAGAGAAGAATAACACTTCATAGGATGAGAAGTAGAGGAGGAACAATTCCAGCCTTTCTCCATCCCTCACCACTCCTGGCTCAGGAAAGAGGGACACTTCTACTTGGAAAGATTGATAGAATGGACTGGGAAAGTATGAGTTTTCAGTCTTTTCTCATTCCTAGGACAACCATTAGGAAATCTTTGAGGGAGTGTTTGTCCTTGAGGGTAAAGGTCGTAGTTGTCTAGTTCTGCCTGTGATTGACTGGTTAGGTAAGTTTAATTCAAGTTGGAAGTATAGAAAAGTATTAGCAGTAATTAGTCTTGGATTTAAGTCAACATTAATAATGAAGTTGGCATTTTGATCTTCATTTGCCTGACTCAGACAGTGGCTCCTAACTCAGACTATGAAAAGGGAAATGACTTTTAATTCTAAAACCCAACCCTATATACTCTCATTAGCCCCATTTTCTGGAGGAATTAACTCAGGCTCATAGAAGTAATATGCCACAAACAAAGTAACTAATACGTTGGAGGGATAAGACTTGAGTATAGGTCTCTCTAGCTTTAAAGCCCTCACTTTTACAATATTGTCCTTTGGATTACTTGCATTCTTGCACTCATAGTTATTATGGATAATCAAGAGCTGTAACCATTTCTCAAATCTGAAGTCTGAATATGGAGAAGGAACAGGAACAACAAGCAACAATAAGAAATGAAAAAAACAGCTTAGTTTTCATTTTCATATATAATCTATAATAAGCAGAATGTCAGAGATGATTCAGAGAAGGCAGATGGAGGTTGGAGGAGAAGTAGAAATACTACAAAAGCATAACTATTATTTGAAGGAAGGTGCTAATTAGTGGACGCACAATGTTCCACTGTGAAAGACCTGCTCTGAGGCAGAGTGAATGTGAAAACATTTCTGGAAAACTGGTAACACAGAAAATCTCATTTTGCTATATAGAAGCTGTTGGTTAACATGTTTATGAATAATGAAGTGACTAAGATTATTTGGCTAGACTCTCCCATCTCCAAATCTCTCTTTTCTCACACAACACACACACACACACACACGCACGTGCACACACACACACACACACACACACACACACACACACACTTAATCTTATAGCTGTGGAAGGATACCCAAGGCTTCACAATGTAATTATTTATGGTAGAGGAATTGAGAGAGAGGCTAGGAAAAATATGTCATTTCCTCTTAGCATGAGCTACAAATAGGAGAGCCCAATAGTATCACAGAACAGCATCACTGCTATCCCTAATGAAACTCCCCAGGGAAACATCTGTGCTCCTTCAAGGTAAATAGGCTTATTTCCTATTTGCTGGTAGGCCAGATCCTAAAAGCGCACTTCTAATAGAGTTCTGAGCTCTAAGTAGAGATTCGGTGTCATTCCAAAATAATTACAGCCAATTGCCTTGTACCACATTGCAACAGATGCAAGATTTGCTGCCTAAATGCTTGCCTTTGGGATAAACAGAGGTGAGATCTGTGTAGATCGCCTTTTTCTTTTATTTACCTGTTAGGAAGCCTAGCAGTCTTTTTGAAGTAAATTCAATATAGGTTCTGAGACCAATAGGGTCCTCTACCAATAATATAAATCCTTTAGAGGAAGATGTTTAAGAACTTTTAAGGGCATCTTGAAAGTTACAAGCAGAATTAATCTATTTTAACAGTTTCCTTTTGTAGCAACTATAGAGGCAGAGGGTGCCTACATCTGCAAAAGTGTGGAGTGGTGATGTGAGACTTGACATACACAGACGTGTTGCATTTGAGGGTTTCATGTTCACAGTCATTGCACATTGATGTATACATTCAAAAAGGTAGTTGTTATATATTCAGTGAGCTTGTATTGTTGACTAATAGGCTGCAATCTCATATTTCTAGAACATTTCTTATTCAAATAACTTTCTGTTCACTTCCCATATATAACGTCTTTAAATGAAACATTTTAATTAGAGCACAGAATAGTGTAAGTTCAGTTCCAGAGTTTTGTTGTTTCTCTTTTGAACCTGTGAAATCCTACTTTAATTTTCCAGAAAGCCCATTAAAAGTTCAATAAAACTTAGGTAGATAGTGTACACATTTGCAGATTAGTGTGTGTTCCTTTTTTGGGGGTGAGAGAGGAATGGGAAAACATGATCAATCAAACAATTCTCTTTAAGCAAGTCTCCGTAACCACAAAAAAAGTTTGGAAAGTCTCCAATGACAGCAATACAGTCACTTTAAATAAAATGGTTTTTCTATAGCAAGTGCTCCTGTAGCTAAATTGTCTACAGGCTAACTTTCCCCAGGCCGCTGGATAATAGAATTCCTTATCCTTCAGAAAATGTTGTCCTCTCATTGCAGTGAATACAGACAGTATGGTTTGGGGCAGAATTACTAAAATTGGCAGAGCCTGAGTCGGTTTGTTGGCCAGGAGAGGCTCAGTAAAGTACATAGATGCCAGATTTGGAAGCTGATCAAAGATGAATTCTTCCTGTAATAGCTTAAAGAGCATCACTTCACTGTCTTAATCTCTTTCTTTTCATGCATGGGAGCATGAAAAATGAGACGCAGCCATTAATTTATGTCATCTAGAGAGAGATTCAGAAAGAATGTATTAACTACCTACCATATATTTCCTTCGTTCATTCTCAGTTTAAAAAAACAACCAAAAAAAAATACCCAATGAAATTTATAAGTTAAATTAGAAGTCAGATATTTCCTGAAGACTGTCGTTTGCTGCATGGGTACTTCATTAAAATGCCTCAGAACAACCCATGCTATCTAATATCATTAGTAGAATCAAGAAATTTGAAGCATTCTTCAAGGCAGATAATTAACTTATCTGGAGGAATTGTGATTGTATGCTCTTTCCTAAATAGATTCAGGAGGCTAGAAGGGGAAGCTCTCATGCCCTACACTCATCCTCAATTACCCCAAATAGGAAAACATGTATTCTGCAACTCCAACAGGAAGATGTTTTCTACTTTACAATCCCAGCAGAAGGAAAAGAGATATTCTCCTTGTCTGGCAATAGCTCAGCAATGAGATGGTTCACAACTCAGCAATGAAAAGCCGCTACATGTTGAACTCCCAGTTTCCTCCAATGAACCTTTTTGTAACAGCCCTTCCCAAATCCCTCCTTCTCCTCTCTAAGATAACATTTCCATCATTTGTTCTCCAGACTTTCTATGGTTTCACCATAGTTTCCATGTCCTGAATTGCAATTCTTTTTCATTCCCGATAAACTCTTTTTTTTTTTTTGCTGGTAAAATAACTGTTTTACTTTTTAAGCCAATAACTACAAATGGACAATGATACATGATTCTTGGGGTTGATATGAATCAGTCAAGAAAGCAAAAGGGATTCTGCAGACCTGATTGCTTAATCAGAATACAGTGTATAGGTGAGAACTAGCCACACTTTTCGTCCTCTAGACTTCAAGCTTCTAGGTATTTCAGCACCATTAACATCAATTTCCTTGGGGGAAAAGTTGTTGCAAACTACAAGAGAATAGAGGCACTATACCATCTGTAACCTAGACTCCTCAATACAATTTCTCCCCAACGAAGAGAAAAAAAATGGAAAAAAATCGGACAATGTTGTCGATCACTTTCTTATAAAAACTACTATGGCCAAGAGTAAAGTGGATGATTAAAACTATTTAAATTCCTACATTTTTGTAACATTTTTGAATAATTTTAAATAGAAATATTATCCATTCTTGTCAACCCTTTTTTTAAAGCTACTGTAATTAGATGTAGCAAAGAATATGTAAGGGACTATTTTGAGCTTTTATTTGAAAAAACAAGACAAGTTGCTTAGTATATTTACTTTCCAGATTGCAATTTGCATTCAAAATGGGTCTTTCACCTTTTGTTTATTTATTCCAGAATAGCCAGCATTGTCTTGATTTGTCCTAAAGTTGCATTCATTTGAGCCAGTGATGCCTTGCAGCAATTTATTCAGGAACTGCCTTTTGGACTGGGACTAGAAATATTTATCATGAAAGGGTGAGTTCATGTGTGACTGTTGTAGTAACACATTATTGGAAATGTTGATGCTGACTACTGAAGTAACTTCAGAGAACACTGAATTCTTTCAGATTTAAATACTGTCATATCCAAAATTTTCAGCAAACGAATCTGTAGCAGAAAATACAAGTTGCCTCTCAAAAGTCCATTCCCCTTTCTTTTTTACTAACAGAAACTACATTTGTCAGCCTCCATTGCAGATAGGGATAAACACTAACTTGTAATAGGAGTTGTTGTGAGAAGCTTCTGAGAAAGCTCTTAAGGAGACTGACTGGACTGGGTATAGTGGAAAAACCCTGAAGTATGATTCAAGACAAAAGAGCTTTGGTATAAATTTGGTTTATCAATCTGCTGTGTGAACTTGGTGAGTCACTTTCCCTCTGCACCTCCATTTGCTCATATGTAAAGTGAGACTGTTGAGCTACATAGCTTTCGTTGTCCTACCCAAATTAGGACCCTATGGTTTCTCTCCTGCTTGCCAAGTACCAAGAAATAAACACAGAGGCATGAAATGAGTGTGTAGTTCAAAAAAATGAAGCTTTGCTATTTCCTATTTCTTTACCCTCCAGTAAATTTAAAATCATTTAGTATTAGTTTACAATATTCAGACAGTTTTACATTGATATATAGTTTACAGTATATACATTCACTTTTAAGTTACTTTGTTGAGATATAATTTACTTACTATAATTTACTCATATAACATATACAATTTAGTGTTTCTTATTATATTCACAGAGTTGTACCTCCATAACCACTATCTAATTTTAGAATATTTTCATCACTTCAGAAAGTAACCACATACCTGTTACTCCCCATTCCTCCCTCTTCCCCTCTTCCTAGACTCTGGCACCATTAATCTACTTTCTGTCTCTATGGATTTGCCTATTTGAGGCACTTCTCATTAAATAGACTCATACAATGTGTGATCTTTAGTTTCTTTTATTATGTTTTCAAGGCTCACTTATACTACAGCATGAATCAATTATTTTTTTTACACCTAAATAATATTCTACGGTATGGCTATACTGCATTTGCTTATCCATTCATCAGATGATGGATATGTGGGTACTTTCTACTTTTTGGGTATTATGAAGAATGCTACTATAAACTTTGTATAAGACTCATTTTAATAGGTGAATGCTTATATGTTAGGTATTGTGCTTGATGGATAAGTTGGACATAGTCCCTGCCTCATGAAACTTACAGTCTAATGTGGAAGAAATATACTAAACAAGTAATTAAATGAGTGCTAAGTGGGAAAAAAGGTAAAGTGTAGGGTTCTATGAACACAAATAGGTGGAACACCTGACTTGAGGGCAAAGGTTAGCACAAGGAAGCCTTCCTAGTAGAACTGATATTTAAACCAAACTCAAAATGTGAGGAAGGGAGAGAGAAAGAGCAGAATGAAAGCACAAAGACAGGACACCCATATGTTTGTAGAGTGAGGAAGGGAGAGAAAAATGGGAGACTGATACTGGACGAAGTTGGAGACATGGATATGGGTCAGGACATATAGGGCCTTAGAGAATATGGTAATAAATTTGAGGCTTTATTCTCAGGGTAATGTGAACCTTTTAAGAAATATTAAATAAGGTAATAAAATTATCCAATTTGTATTTGTAAAGATTATCCAGGCAAATGAACTTGGGATTTGGGAGAGGGGAAGAGTGCATGTGCCAGATTCAGTGAAGAGAATGGTGTCAGTGCTCTAGCACAGACACAATTAAGGCATACACTAAGGTGGTGGCAGAGAAAATTAAGAGACTTTAACATAGACAAAAATATATTTTGGTGTAAAAAAAAATAACAGAATTTACCAATGATTTAGATTGGGGAAGAAGAGAAGAGTATTCTCAAAGGTGATCCTTGTTTCTAGCATAAGCAAATGGGTGAATGGTCTTACTCTTTATTGAAATGAAGAAATTGGAGGAATAGCAGAATGGGTTGCAGTGGCAGGGGAGGTTAGTTGATGATTCATTTTAATACATATTGAGTTGAAGATGCTTGTAGAATGTGGACATCCTGATTCTGTTGTTGACAAGGCAGTTGGCTATGTGGGTATGGAGCCCAGTAGAGCTGGCATAAAGATGAGTAGATCTGTGTCTCATTTATGTACAGATGGTAATGGAAGCCTAAGAAGGATAGACTAGTAAGAATAAAAGAGGGTAGAGAATTGAGCCTTGAGTACTTTTTAGATAATAGATGATGAGCTCAAAAAATGAGACCAAGAAGAGCAGTAATAGAGGAAACCAGGAAAGTGTGTTCCAGAAGCCAAAGGAAGGCATTATATTAAGAAGTATAAAGTGGTCAAACTATGGAGAATACTGCTAAAAAGTCACATAAATGAGGATCCAAAAGTAACTACTGCATTTATTGACAATAGAGTCAATGATAAACTTAGCAAAAGACAATTTAGGTGATATGGTAGGTAGAGTGGGAGAATAGGAAGCCAGTTATGGCCTTTTATATTTTTCTAAATAGTCTCAAAGAGAATTAATTAATGAAAATCAGAGATCTTTGTGTCCTGCTGAATGAATGAAAGACTGAATAACTGGATAATCCTTTAAGCTAACTGCTTTCCCATTTTCTAGTTCATTTAATATTCCTAGCAACACAGTTGTAAGTGATTCACCCAAGGTCACTAACTGGTCAATGGAAAAGCCCTGACTCAAACCCAGATTTTCCTACTTTCAAGTCTGGTGCTTTTCCCAAAGTCTCATAGCTGCATTCCTTTTTATATCCTTCTCAATGTATCCACTAAGAGTAAATACTCTATAAATGTTTTGTAAATGGTTTTCTTACTAAGATATTATGTTAAATATAAGATAAGAAACTTTTACAAGTAGCCCTAAAAATAACCAGCTTAAATACCATCTGATCTTTAACATTCTGTATGCTAAAGAGCTAAGTGATAGAGGAGATAATATGGTGGCAAATACGTCTGTGGTTGGAAATGCTTATTTAAAAAAGGAAATGGCATTATATTTAGTCTATATCCTATTCATCCGGATATACTCTTGAGGGCAGGGGATGTATCTCATGCACCTATCCTGTGTCTAGCATAGTGCTTGGCCCAGACGGAAAGAACAGTAAGTTTACCGAATCGCGAGAAATAATTTTTAATTTTTTTGATCTTTCCTCCATATAATGGCAACAATTATTACCATTTATTACACCAGACACTGTTCTAAGCCATTTATTCATACAATATAATTTAGTATTTGAAAATCCTAGGTATAGGTGTAGGTACAATTATTAGCCATATTTTATAGATGGGTTATCTGAGGCTCAGAAAGACAAAGTGACTCCTCTATGGATACAAAACTAGCATATGAAAGAACTGGGCTTCAAACACAGGCAGGATGATTCCAGAGGTCAATCTCTCAACTATGAATACTTTCTCTCATCTGAATTTTGTTCTCTCTATGTCACATTCCTTACATTTTTCAAGGTGACAGTTGCACTGATAAATAAACTAGTGACAAACAGTTGGTGCCAATACCTTTTTATATTTCCTTATTTGAGATATTCTTACATTTTCAAATTTAATAAAAAGTCTATACAAATAATTTTAAAGAACAAATGATGAGGCTTTTATGCTTTTGGGACCCTAGAATCCACATCAAATGGGAAGCTGCTTACTGTATCTACACTGGTCAAACTTCAGTGAACTCATTCTACAGAGCTGTCTTTACACAATGTGCTGTTATTGTTGTTGTTGTTGTTGTTGTTGTTGTTGTTGTTGTTGACCACTTCTGTTCCACAAGTGTGCTATGGATTCATTTTGAGGACTGTAAAGCTGAGGACAGGTTTTCAGACTAAGGAGATCTTAGATGATATTTGTTCAGACCATTTCCTTCCTCCTCAGTAGGAAATATGGAGTTGGAGCCTGCCCAGATATATACAATCATCATGTATGTTTCTTTAGATTCAAGGTTAAAAATTACCAGGAACCTTTAATATTTGTAGCCCTATTCAGACAGCAAATCTTTCTAGGAGGGATTAAATTGAAAGCCACTGAGACACGGAAAGGAGATAACATTATCATGTTAAAGAAAACTGAACTGTCAGGAGCTGTAGTTTAGCCTTTGCTCTGTCATAAGAGGTTGTATAAACCTTGAGCAACTAACTTTCCCTTTAAAGTTTTATTTCTTCTTCTGTAGTCAAACTAAACTAAAGAGCCCAAATAAACAGTGAAGTAAGTCAGAAATCACTATCAGGCATTCTCTATAGCACAGAGAGAGCTCAAGCAGCCCTCACCCAGCAGGAAAGACTCTGGTATAAATGTAGAGAGCCTATGCTTTGAAAACAGATTCCTGAGGTGGGAATTAACCTTGGACAATGTCACCTCCTGGCTGTATAACCTTGAATGAGTCATTTTATCTCTCTGATCCTCAGACCTTTATGTATGAAAAGGAAATAATAAATAGTACTATCTTAAGATTTGTGTGAGGATTCAACAATGTATTCTTCATAGGAGTCTCTAGCATACTGCATTACACATAATAAACAATAAAGTATTATTATAATTATATAGCAGTAGTTTATTTGATTTGATTCTTGCCTTTTATTAAATTCCAGAGCCTCATATTTTATCTATAAGATGGATATAATAATTCCATACATCCAATCTAACAGGACTAACAAATATAATATAAATTCATCTATTAAATCACCTAACAATCATTATCGAAACACAGTACTCTGCTGTGGATAATACAAGGTTCTTGCTTTCATGGAGCTTTGAGTATAGCTGGATGAACAGAAAAATAAACATTATACATGAACAATTAAGTTCATCTCAAGAAGTAGAAAGTGCTAGAAAGTGGCAGGATCCATCCTGCCTTGAAGTAAGAGGATTAATCACCTTGTAGGGTGTCTGTTGCATGATCAATATTCAATAGCACTTATCACTTTTTATCATTGTATTTATTTCCTTGCATATTTTCTATATCAGTCATTGAGATATGAAATCCAGAAGAATGGATTCATGTCTGTTTGATTCATCAATGTAAACTAGGCCTTGTAGAGCCCAGAGTGACTAGTCAATAAGTGTTAAACACGTATACAATGCGTGCATGTGCACATGTACATACACATTCTCTCACACACAAATGTGTATATAGTAGGACCAGCTTCGAAATGACGTGGTGAAATTTTAAATATAAAAGAATAAGGCAAGATCAACAAACTTCTAAGAAACAAAAATTATTTATAAAGATGAAAAAAATATTAACTAGGTATCAAACAAAACTGGAGCAGTATAATAAAATACTAGCGAACTCTTATAAATAAATACTAAGTCATTTACAATTGGAATCTCACATCAGTTAAATGTTATTCATAGGCCTTTTCAATAATTTTACTGTATGAAATAGATGTTGAATATATAGAGTAAACATTTTGCTAAATAGCAAGAACAGTAATCAGATGTACAACACCTTAATTTGAGTGGAGAAAAATTGTTCTTTATAAATTAATTAATTAATTATGTTTATAGTGACATTGGTTAACAAAATTCGGACATTTCAGCTGTACTTTGTAACAGTAATGTGTATATATATTTACAGTATGTGATCATCTCCAACAGTTAGATTTCTTTATCAACCACGTATTTGACCCATTTTACCTACGCGTCAACCTCCTCCCTTTCCTCTGGTAATCACCAGTCTATTGTCTTGCCCAAAGTCTCTGTTTTTTGTCCTGTTTGTTTTTGTTGCTTTTAGGTTTATGTTTCACATATGAGTGTAATAATACAGTTTTCAAACTTTTTCTGACATTTTTCTCTTAGCATGATTATCTCAAAGTCAACCATGTTGTCACAAATGGTGATATTTCATCTTTTCTTATGACTAATATTCCATTGTATATATGTTACCACAGATTCTTTAGCCAATCATCTATCATAGGACATTTTTGTTTGCTTCCATGTCCTGGCAACTGTGAATAATGGTGCTATGAAATTTGGTGTGCAAATATCTTTTCAGATATGGGTTTTTCAAGTCTTTGGGGTAAATACCCAGTAGAGGGATTGCTGGATTACGTAGTAGATCAATTAATAGTTTTTGAGAAACTCCATACTGTTTCCACAGCAGCTGTACCAATTTGTAGTCCCATCACAGTGTATAGGGGTTTCCTTTTCTCCACATCTTTTCCAACATTTGTTACTACTTGTCTTCTCTAACAGGTGTGGATGGTATCTCATTGTGGTTTTGATTTGCATTTCCTTAATAGCTAGCAATGTTGAGCATTTTTCAAAATATTTGTTGGCCATTTGTATGTCCTCTAGGGAGAAGTAACTGTTTCAGTGTCCTTTGCCCAATTTTTTGAATTGGCTCATTGTTTTTGTTGTTGTTATTGAGTTGTATGAGTTCTTTGTATATTTTGGATATTAGGCCCTTATTCAGGAGACATTGCCTGCAAATATAATTTCCACATTTGGTTGGTTGTCTCCTTACGCTTGTGGATGATTTCTTTTGCTGAGCAGAGCTTTTTAGTTGATGTAGTTCCATTCATTTATTTTAGCTTTTACCTCTCTTGCTTTTGAAGCAAATCCTCTTTAAGTCCAAGGTTCTTGAGTTTAGTTCCTATGTTTCTTCTAAGCATTTTATTGTTTCAGGTATTATATTCAGGTCCTTAATTCATTCTGAGTTAATTTTGGTGTGTGGTGAGAGCAACAGTCTTAGTTTCATTCTTTTGCACGTGGCTTTCCAGTTTTCCCAGCACATTTATTAAAGATTTCCCTTCTCCATGCATGTTTTTGGCTTTTTTGTCAAAAATTATTGCCCATTAAACATGCATTTTACTTATGGATTCTCAATTCTGTTCCACTGGTCTATGTGTCTGTTTTTCTGCAATACCACGCCGTTTGATTATTGTGCTTTTTAGTATATTTTGAAGTTTGACAAGAGTGATGCCTCCAGCCTTGCTTTTTTTTTTTCCCTCAGATGCTTTGGCTGTTCAGGTTTTTTTGCTTCCATACAAATTGATGATTTTTAGTTCTATTTCTTATTTAAAATACTGATGGGATTTTGATTGAGATTGCATTAAATCTGTATAATGCTTTAGGATGATAAGGTCATTTTACCTATGTTGATTCTTTCAATCCAAGAACACGGAATATCGTTCCATTTCTTTGTATTTTCTTCAATTTCTAAAGAAAAATCATTTTCAATCTAGAACTATTATTCAGTTAAGCATGAAGCAAATAATATTTGTCATGAAATAACACTTAATAAAGTTTGTTGATTTAATAAATTAATGAGGAATGAATGAATTAGAATTTTTTTTCTTTTTAGTTTCCTATCATCATTGGCTTTTCCCAAGGATCAGTGAGTTCTTGGTGTTGTCTGACCATTCCAGAGTACAACTAAGGGCTCTAGCCCATTTTTGGTCATGATGGATGTTCATATTTGTCTCCACTGTCATCCAGCTCTATTCACCGATTTTAAAGTATATTTGCTCTTATTTCCCAATTCTTATCTTTTTATTTAAATTTTGGATCTTATACCACTCCTTCCTACACACATATGCACATGCACACACAACATAACAATAAGAAACAACTCTGTCACTCCAACATCTGCCATAAAGCTCTCTCATATTTTTTTAAACTTTCTTCCAAAACAGAGTTATATTTAGTAGGAAATAATTGTCTTAATTACTCCTCTTTTGTTGTGGAGATAAAAGTATAAGTTAATGACTCTTCTTATGCAGGACAGAAAAACCTATAGGCTGATGCTACCTTGGGTCTCAGAAGGGGTTTCAGAAGGACCTTACAGCATCTGCTCAGCCCACAGCTCTCAGATATCCTAAAAATCCACAAATGAAGAGAGAAGCCCTGAAGCTCACAATTCGCTGACATGAATTATTTACCAGCTTCTCACTGTTTAGCTACTATGGTTGCTAGAGCTGCTGGGTCACTTCTAGTGATTAAGGCCGTCCTTCAGGAAAAGCCACCACAGCAGACTTTTACTTAGGACATTTGAAAATTACCATATACAAAATAAATAATCATTTGTCTTTTATTAAGAAATCAGTAAGTTAACTTTCCAGCTTACCTCAAGATAGCAGAAAAAATCTTCTTGGATCATCTGTCCTCCCACAGATTGTAAATGTGTCTGTTTTGGTGCTGGTTTTAAATTTATGTATATAGTCTTAGGAGAACACACATCTCATAGAAATGCGTTTCTTGGGCCCAGCACTGCTGTTCTGGCTTTGTCCATCATCAAGTAAAGATGAGTGTACATGTTGTTATAGTATATTTCTGTACTCATGTCCATAAGCCCATCCATGTGCATACATACAGATTTATTAACATTAGTAAACCATGGAGATTTTCTGGAATTTCCTGGTTTGCTATATAATCTGATTGGAGAGGTAGTTGAACAACTGCAGCAGAAAGTTAGGCAAATCATCATATTTACTTGAACACTTGCATACTTACTTCATTCGGTCTATCAGTAATTAGCCTTCTCTGTGACTGATTAAGAAAGAAATGGATAGGGCTTAACAATGTAAGTGTCAATTCAAGATTAATAATGGCTACGTAGCTGTTTTACTTCCACACATATTGGAAACCAGAGCAAACAGAGTTTTCTTAATACCCCCCAGAAAACAGAGTATGTGTGAGACTAACTAAAGACACCTTAGAAAGAGGTCACAAGGAATTATTCTTTTAGGGCTCACATCACATCAAATGTGAGAATATACCATAGAAAGAGGAGAGACTGACTTGGTAAATAATATGGTTGTGGCTGAGAGGAGATAGAGGAAAGCTAAAGGACATTCATTCATTCAATTAAAATATTGTTGAGTGTGATCCATGCTTGGCACGTTCTAAGCACTAAAAACATCTGACAAGTATCTCAAAATGCTGTCTAAAATTTATTGAACTGAACATGTTTAAAATGGACTTATGAATTCTACCACCCCTAGAAACATCTCACAGCTTTCTCACCATACAAACAGCAACTTCTTTTCATCTTCTCAGAGCAAAACAACAATGGCAACAACAAAAAACAACAAACGAGCTCTCATTTCTTCTCTCTTTCTCTCACACCCCCCATTTCAATCCATCAGCAAATATTGTTGCTTGTGCTTTTATTTTTTATGTATAATTTGCTTTATTTGTATTTAAGTATACAGAGTTCATTTCCAAAACCCAAGAATGCTAAGAGATACAGGCTATAAGTATTGATAATACAGCTAAAAACACACGTAAGGAAATTTAGATCAAACAAATCATTTTTACAAACTGCAGTGAAATAAATCCCAAAGGTCTCACCTTGGTTTACTAAGGATTCATCACTTAATATTATTAGTCTTATGAAAATGATGCTTCGCAGTATCCTACACCCAGTCATGTGCAAACTAAAGAACCACCGAACTGAGATCAGGAGAAAATTACTGTGTAATTTGGGGTAGTAATAAAAACTCTTTTCATCTTCATTTATTTATATATGAAAGGATAAAGATTAAAGTAGAAAACCTACAAAGCCTCTAATTTGACAACCTATGAATTTTTAAGTTACAAATAAAATAACACACACAAATTGTTCAATTCTATAATTTGTTTATTTATTTATTTTTAGTCGAAGCAGGCACTCAGAAGGAGTCCCTGCTGTCTTATTTCAAGGCAGTATTTAAATTTAACACCAGACCCACCCAAGGTCAACTATGCTTTGATGTGACTTTCCTCCAGAGTTTTGTAGAATCTCTTTTTACGTATGTGATGGAAATCAGTGTCACCTTCCATACCATACTTGCATTTTCCCTTTTTCTATTCTCCTTCTGGCCATAAGTGATGGCAAGAGTAGAGTTTCTCTGTATATACATGAAGAATAATGTGGGTCATGGAGGATTGCCATGGAAAAAAAAAGATGGTTAGTTCAATATGAATTCAGTGGTGGTGGACAGCCCCAAGTTCTTCAATATTCAACTCAAAATATCACCTACTCTTTAAAAGTGTTCTTTAAAAAGCCTGGGTCAGTTGCCTGTGGCTTAAAAAAATATATGCAGAGTCTACCTGACTTTTTCTACACCATCTCCACTGCTACTACTGGGTCCACATCTTCATCATCTCCTGCTCTGTATTATTGCAATAGCCTATTAATTAGTCTCTCTTCTACCTTTGCCCTCCTACTGTCTAGTTTCCATTCATAAGCCAGATTATGCTTCTAAACAACACATAAATCATGTCACCCCTCCTATACAAATTGAGTCACTTGTACTCCATGTAACTGAGAAATACACAGAACTTAACATGACTACTATACCCTATACCTGGCTACCCCTCCTCACATTACCCACTACTGACTTCACATCCTGCCACTTCTAGCCTCACTTACTCACTCTACTTCAACCGCACTGGGTCTCTCTTGTTGTTCTTTGAATACATCATGCTTGTCCCACATTTGGTCATTTGTACTTGATCTCCTTCCAAAATACAGATGGTCCAACACTCACCCACTTGT